>PVJX010029589.1:0-22789 GCA_004027295.1 Dolichotis patagonum | reverse complement strand
TTTGATTCCTGCTTCTTCATTCACATACTTTATTCTTAAGTTATAGATCCTCTTGTCATCTTCCAGTCTTTGTATCTTTACTGCCTGCTCCCTTGTTATTTTTAAGAGATCTTCCCTTTCATGACCCCACATTGCAAGCCTGTGTTCAATTTTTGATCGTCTATCTTTGGTTTCTTTCAAGCAGTTTTGCCAGCTTTCTATGGAGTCTTTAGTTTCCTGATAATCTCTTTGAATCTGCTTCACGAATTCTAGGTTTTTTCTGAATTCCTCATTAAATTTTTCTCTCCATTTGTGTTCCTCCATTCTTCTGTCTGTGTCTTCTTGAGAGGTGCCCAGCCCTTCTTTTAGTAATCTACTTATCTCTTGTTTAATTTGAATTAATATCTCAGTTTTGGTCCCGCTTACGAGGTCCTGAAGATATCTCTTTATGTCCACTAATGCTGTGTTTGATGTTGCATTTTTGCTGCCATCAGTCTCTTTTGTATTTACCTCTCCTGGATCAATGTTCTCAGGGTTGGGGGCTGGGGTATTTTTCTTATTTCTCCCTTTCGTCATGTTTTTGGTTCCTTCCATGCAAGTGTACAGTGTAATTCCCAGACCCTTTTCTTGTTGGTTAAGGCTCCTCTAGAGGGCGCAGGCTAGGAGCTTTAGCCCTCTTCAATAGGTTATCAGAGATTAGAGTTCACCCACGGGCAGTGTGCGCTAGCTCCTCCCTTCCAGGCCAGTCAACCTTTGCAGGCATTCACTGTGTCATTGTGCACTGATCTCAGGGAAGTAATATTGTAGTGACTCACTGGGTCCCCACCAGGGGCATGGCCTAGTCCAAGCAGATTCCACCAATGGGCAAGGGGAGCAACCAGCTGAATCCACTTCCTTATGGAGTTAGGGCTGTCCTGCCCAAATCCAACATGTCTTCCAGTCGGTTTCCCCTTTCCCGTGGGAGGGTCTTATTCCCATTACTCACTGCGTGTTGATGCCGGTCCCCGAGAACTGCTGGGCTCCCTGACCTCCGACTTCAGCGTGGCTGCGGTGGGAATTCATGGTGCCTCTGGGTGGGTCATGTGCACGGCCGGTCTGGGCGAGCCGCGCACATAGGGCTGTTCAGCTCCGCGCTCCAGTGGCTCAAGGCAGTCACTTCAGCACAGATCGTTTGTTCAGGTGGGGCAGGAATTCAGGCGGCTGGAGTAGGGTGCCATGCTCGCTGATCTTATCTTCACTAATAGTAGCCCCAGGACCTCATATTCGAGCGGTTTCTTGCACTTTAGTTTCTTTGTGGGTTGTGAGAGTCTATCTCTCTCTGTTTGGGTCTCTCCAGGGTGTTTTATTCTGGCATTTGAGCTGTCTCTCTCAGAGAGGGTCTCTCTCCTGCTACCTACCAGTCCGCCATCTTGTCTTCAATCCTGATGCCAGAAATGTTTTATGCTGTCAGATACTGTACAGATTTTGGCTGGGCGTGGCAATGAGAGACTTTTTGTTTGTTTGTTTTTGGCTGTACTGAGGATATTCCTAGCTCTTTAATTTTTTTTTTAATTAACTTTAAGGCAGGGTCTTGCTAAATTGCCCAGGTTGAGCTCAAACTTGGAATCTTGCTGCTTCAGCCACTCAAAGTGCTGAGCATATGGTTTGCACCACCGTACCTGGCTGAGAGACTTCTGCATTTCTTTCTCCTGCTTTCTCTCACACGTCTTAGTTCCAAGCATGTATAAATCCCAGTTCTGCTGGTGCCCAGCTGTATGACCTGACCTCTTTGCGCTCCTACTGTGATCTGTGTAAGGTGGGAATAAAGAGGGGGCTCTGCTGCTGGATACATCCTGAGTGTGAAAGGAGGTTAAGGCCAGGCGGTGCTTATCCCCTCATTCCTGATTTCCCTCTTCCCCTCACCTTTCCTGCCTTGCTGGGCTCCCACAATCAGGGTGAAGTGACTTTTCTCCAGAAGCAGCAGCTTTGTTACAGAGGTTGAAGCTTTTTTCTATTGCTGCAGGTCTTTTCAACTTTACTTGAAAATATCTGTCCTTGTCACTGTCTCCTGGGCATGCTGCCTCTTGTTGCTCACCCTTTTGCCTCACCTCGGCAGCTGGCATGAGGGCTTCTCAGGGCACCGATTCAGAGCCATGGCAAGGTTGAGACAGTGAGGAGGCTTTGGGGAAGGAGCTTCTGGAGCTTCCAGAAACAGCTGGGTTGTGTTTGGGCATCAAACGCTGTTTTAAACAGGGCCTCACTGTTAGCTCATGCCGGCCTCAAACTTGTGGTGATCCTCCTGCCTTGGCCTCCCAAGTGCTAGGATTACAAGTATAGGTCCCCACACCTGGCTCCTTTCTTTTATTAATGACCAGAGCAGTAATTCTTTTGCTGGTCCAGGAGCTATAATTAAACCAAAATATTTCCTACCCTGGATGGTGCCTAGGGCTCTGGCAGAAGCATGGCCCCGCATGGAGATGTGCAGAGAATACCCAGGGTGAGCAGTGTAAGGGAACACAGCTGCTCCTGGTACCCAGGGTGCTCTCTTTGCCCACTTCATTGCCCTCTGTCTGGAAAGGGGCTAAGGGAATGGTGGATTGGGCAGGAGTGCCCATGGTCATCAGTCAGCACTCTGGAAGTTTCCTTACAAGAAAGGGTGTCTGCAGGGTGGTTTGGCAGAGCCGAGGGGTTGGGCTTCTTGAAACATCAGGTTCCACTGATGCATCTTGGGCGACGCCTGGCCATCCAGTGGCCTGGGCACCAGAACCATGCAGACTTGGTCCTGATGTAGCGTAGCAGCCCACTTTCAGCAGTAGCCAAATTCTCTCTGTCTTAGTGCCACTGCAAAACAGGAGGCCCTGGGGACACCTCCCATGCACATGCAGGAAGAATGGTATTGGCCCGGGGTCTCAAATTCTGTTTCTGTCTTGTTGCTGGTATTCATGGCAAAGTGGGTGGGCCACAGGTCACAGTGGTTAGCATGGCATCTGGGGTGAGGAGTCTGAGGAGGAAGGGTGGGATTCTGGGCCTTTTCCTTCTCCAGATCCACCTAGAGGAGGAAGGAGAGGTCAGAGGAGTCCATGCCCTTTTCCCCTGGGTCAGAGTCTGGCCCTAGCAGCTGCAGCAGCACTTTAAGCTCACAGTGACTCTGGTTCTTGGCCACAGCCATATCTCATGCCAGAAGAGACAGCAGGCTATTGAGGCAATTGGTGCATGTGCCTGAAACGTTAGCCATGCACTGCCTTGGCCTGGGAAACAGTGACTGCCCCTGTGTGAGGTCCTCTGTGTGAGGTGCTGAGAATTAAGACCTATAGGTGTCCTGCTGCCAAGGAGTGCCTTCCGCGAGGGCACTTGTGTGCCTCACCACTGCTTCATTTCCCTAGGAAAACTTGCCAACCACACCCCACCCTGACCCTCCAGACCATCCACGTGCATTTCCTCTTCCTCTCTCCCAGGCATCCAGTCTGAATTCTTCATCAACACCACCCGGGCAGGCCCAGGGACATTATCTGTCACCATCGAAGGCCCATCCAAGGTTAAAATGGATTGCCAGGAAACCCCGGAAGGGTACAAAGTCATGTACACACCCATGGCTCCTGGAAACTACTTGATTGGTGTCAAATATGGTGGTCCCAACCACATCGTGGGTAGTCCCTTCAAGGCCAAGGTGACAGGTAACGATCAACCGTTTGTTTGGGGGTTGTTCGCCACCTTGTGGAACTGGTCTTGTCAGATTTAACAATCAGGGTGACTATTGATGATTTTAGATATATTGAATCTACTTTGAATCTTGACTGTAAAAAAAAAAATGTGACCTGTCAGAGGCTGATATGTTTGAAGCATGGAAAAATAAATCTGAAGAATGAGAGAGGGAATGTGGGAGTTGGGAAAGCAAGTTAAATGGTTTTCTGCCTCTAATGTTTACATATTTGGAATCTCATCCATTTGTTTAATCAGAGCCTGCAAACCCCCTCATTACTAACCTTCACATTTGAAATAATCAAAAACTTCTATTAAATATATAAAAATGTGGCCTGAATATATAAAAATGTACCACTATCAAAACACTGGAAAGAATGTCAAACAAGGAAAATAGCATCACAGTCTACCACCCAAAATCTACTGTATATATCATGGTAAATCCCTTCCACATGTCATCCTTTGCTGTTACACAAGTAGTGTAGTGTAGGTTCACTGGGGAATAATTAGAGAGCTAAGATGGAAAACTCATCTTTTGTCTTGCCTAGACTCAGTTTTGACATTATATGTTCTCCCAAACTGCTACATGGAATATTCTATGCAAATGGAAAGGTATGAAAGGTGAGCATGTATTTATGTGGAAAGGATCTAGCGGCCTCATCAGCCAAGGCTTTACAGCCTATTTGCCTAGAAAGCCAGATCATAGTTGGATGGGTGGGACCGAATAGGATTTAGAGTTGCAGGTGTGTAGCTTTTGCATCCGGGTGTTAGGGTGGGGTTTTCTTGGAGCTTTTGCGTGGGGCACCTTCTTGTCTTTTGGTTGAGACAGCCCCTGGTTTGGCTGTTGAACCTCCTCCTCTCTTTCCTGTGTCCTAGGCCAGCGTCTAGTCACCCCAGGCTCAGCCAATGAGACCTCATCCATCCTGGTAGAGTCAGTGACCAGGTCTTCCACAGAGACCTGCTATAGTGCCATCCCCAAGTCGTCCTCAGACGCCAGCAAGGTGACCTCCAAAGGGGCAGGACTCTCAAAGGCCTTTGTGGGCCAGAAGAGCTCATTCCTGGTGGACTGCAGCAAAGCCGGTAGGCAGCATGGGCCTAAGGGGACAGGGAGGGGGCAGGCCAAGCGTTGTCATGCACTGTGGTCACCAGTGCTGAGGTCTTCTGTAGTGTGTCCATGCCCTGACCCCCATGTGATCCATGCAAGTAGCTATGTTTCTTACCCTGTTCTCCTGTATTTAGTATTTTTAAATGTGTTTTGTCTTTTGCCTCTTGACTCTTTTTCATGACCTGAAGGTGGATAAGAAAGGTGATGGTGTTCCCATTACAGATGGGCAAACTGGTTCAGTTTCTTGGCCCCCTTTCTGCCTCGGATTGTTCTCATGGGATTTGAACTTGGGTATTCACTTGGGTGTCACTAGTCAGTTGCCCAGGGTGTAGTATCAGCACACACCTAGGCAGAAACCCAGGCCTGCCGCTTAATGTGTTCATCCATTCTTTCCCGAAACTTGTTAACCAGTGACCTTGAGGGAATAATTGAATCTCCTTCTAAATGTCAGTTTGCTCCTTTCTCAAATGGGAATCATAGTAAGACCTTCCTTAAAGTAATGTGGTCCTCCCTGGTTTGCAAGTGGGGAAGCTAAGGCGGGGGAGAGAGTTCCATGTCCAGGGTCACCTAGGTAGGAAGTGGCAGGCAGGGATTCAAACCTATGCCATCAGTCTCTGTGAGTCTCTGCTTACACTCACTGCGCTGCCCTGCTGGTCAGAGCTCCACATCATAGGCAGCCCCAGGTCTCTGTCCTGCACTCCCACATGCCTCCTCTTCTTCATCTGCCCTTATGTACCCAGAGTAACGTCTTCTGTCCCTAGGTTCCAACATGCTGCTGATAGGAGTCCACGGGCCCACCACCCCCTGCGAAGAAGTCTCCATGAAGCACGTGGGCAATCAACAGTACAATGTCACATACGTCGTCAAGGAGAGGGGGGATTACGTTCTTGCTGTGAAATGGGGGGAGGAGCACATCCCTGGTAGCCCCTTTCATGTCACGGTGCCTTAAAGCAGTTTACATCGAACCCCAGGAGGAGTTTTTGCAGTTGCTTTTGTTGCTTGTTTGTAATTTCGTTTTCTACAATGTCCTCCAGTGAGTCGTGGGTCAGGAACCCATCCCAAAACATTGCCATTCTAAAGTGCCTTCACAAACAAGTTGCGGGCTTGCCCCTTGAGGGACACATTGGGAAATCCCAAAAAACAAACGCACCCAGTGAGCTAAGAAGATTGCAAGTATTCTGTGTTCAGATCAGAACTCTTGGGGCGGCCGTCACTGCAGGCAGACCAAGAACACAGCAAGACTGATTTTTTTTTTTTGTAAATGAATCTGGAAAAAAAGAATCTAGCCAGGTAAAGCTACTGGTTTGCTCTGGACCATTTATGAAACAAGGCAGGGGGGAGGGGGGACAGGGAAAAAGAAGAGATTTAGTTTAGGATGTCATTTAACAAAAGAGATGGCCTAAAAGCAGCTTGATCTGTTCCAAGCTCGCATTCTATAAGCAAACGCTGTCAGGTAGCTCTCACCGTCTTGATGCTGCTCCTTACCAAGCCCACGCTCTGGCTCCTGACAGGTCTCCAAGGGCGCAGCACAGTTGGCGGCGGCTGGCTCTGTAGCACGTCTCCCCTTCTGGTGATTATTTCCTTGCCAAGTCACACAGTGTGACCATCTTGGTGGCCACATACCTGCTTTAGTTTCCCAAGCCTGATGCAGTCACTTGGTCAAGGAAAGTTGGCACTACCACAGCACACCCCACTTGCTGAATATCCCTCCTAAACAACCTTAGGCCCTGTTTCTAACACGCTCCTGTGGGGTCCTCAGCCCTTGAGTCTTACCAAAACCCTCAGGTGGCCTCAGATGGGCCTGTCACACCACAGCCACTCCAGCAGCCCCATGGGTCAGTCTTTCTGGAGAACAACTTGAGTCTGTTTAGAAAACAATAGGTGGATGGGATGGGTGCGGCTCCAAGGTCGCAGTGAGGGCCTTCTTCGTGCTTCTTGCACACCTGAACTGGCTTTGGGAGCACGTTAACACAGTCGGGGTATTGCCTGGGTGTGTGTGGCGGGTCTGACGGGTGAGCCGAGTGCCCTGCCCTGCGCCCTGGAGCAGATGTGGGTGGTAGAATCCCACCCATCAGGAACTGGAACAGCCTGAAGCTAATGTGACGGGACCACAAGCGTAGTAAACTGGGACATGGAGGCCAAACTGGAATCAATGCCGACTGTAAATTGTATCTTATAACTTATTAAATAAAATGTTTGCTCCATAAATTTCTCCTGGCATTCTTGGGTGGTATCTGTTCTGAGCAAAGGCCTTGAACCTCTGACCAGCTCTCTCTTCCTCTGGCTGAAAAGACCTGACAAGCAACTCACTTTGACTGTGAGTCTGACCTGCCTTTGCAGGGGTAGGTCTGTCTTCTGCTGAGAAGCGGTGTGACCAGATGGGGCCTTGCCTGAGAGGTGAGGGGACTCTAAGAGCATGGGAGCTGTGACACCAATAGGACCCCCTCAGGATACCTGGTGAAGGCTGTGGGTTTTTTTTTTTCCCCTCTTTCTGTGCTGAGGATTAAACCCAGGCCCTGAAGCTTGCTAGGCAAACATTCTGCTACTGATCCACATTCTCACCCCCAAGATGTATGGTTTGAGAGAGACAGAGAGGGGGAGAGAGAGACAGCACACAACATGGGCAAGAGCGCCTTTCTCCTGATGGCACCTGGAAGCCCTTATTTTCAGGAATGTCCTCAGTCATGTGCCGCTGTCCCACTGCCTTAGGCAAGGTTAGTGTTTACTGCCACTATCTGACCCTCCCAGCCATGTTTCTCTTTTCTAACTGGCAGAGCTTCTGATTGCTTAGGGTGTACCCAGCACCTCATCCTGTGACACCATTTTACTGATGACAAAAACTAAAGCCACTGATTCTCTGCTTGGGGAAAGCCTGACCTGACTGGGGCTTTGAGGAGGCTGCTGTTTGTGAGTTAGCGAGTTAGCACATGGACTACGGCATTGGTTTCCCAGGGGTGTAAACCCTGGCTTGAGGCCTGGGGGGCGGGGGGGGGAGTTCCTCACCTCTCTGAGAAGGCCTCCCTCTGGGTGGTAGAGCTTAGTGAATTCCCCAGGGAGTTACAAAGACCGGTTCCCTGCCTGAGTCTCCCTTTGGTGTCTGTGACCTGCGGCTGCAGGGGATGATGATCCAGTTTAAGGCCTTGCCTGAGTTGCTTGTTAGCACCTGGTGGCCTCTGTGGGCCTGGGATGATGTTACCCTGGAATGCATTTCCTCCCTAAAAGCCACCACTGGCTGTTACCATCAAGAGGTCCAGGGCAGGGAGCTGCACCCCTCCCTGCTGGTCAGTGTCTGGAACCACAAGGCAGGTCGTAACCTGCAGCAGGCCTGGCTGCTGTGGAGACTATCCTGCAAAACACCCTGAAAACTTTGGAACTTGAGCTGCTCTCAACAGGCCTGGTGCCAGGCCCTTTTGGACTCTCACTTGGTTGACTTTGCCTGGTTCCCAGCACGAGTGACAGGGCTGCCACTTTTCAGTTGCATTGGGGTTAAGTGGGCAGCAGCTGGCAGCTGCAGGGCAGAGATCCTCAGAGAGCAGAGCCGGCCCATCCCACATCCTAGCGTAGATGCCCACCTCTCCCTCACCACCCCCTGGCAACCCCGGGAAGCAGTCCCCAGCCACTGTCCCCATTTTCTGTTTTCAGTGCACTCAGACACGTGGGCCGTGGCCACATGTCTAGTTTCAGGACTTCAAAGGGGCCTTGAAAGCCATGTTTTGATGAGTTTGGTGTAAAATGAGTTGGGCACATAGGGATTTAATTTCCTTTGAAAATTGCTCAGCCTTAAAAATTAGCAGGATAAAAGTAAGAGGCAAAATGAGTGTGCTATCTTTGTCAAGTCCCTCAAGTTTGTATTTTAAAGTGGGGAAGGAAATCATTGACTTTATCCGGTCAGGAAAGGTAGAATGCTTCCAAGTCTTTAATAGCTTGAAGGGGTAAGGGGCTTTGTAATCAGAGTACTTCACTAATGAGAGCTCTTTCCCAGAAATATAGTTTATGTAAAAAAATTTTTTTTCCCCCTCACAAATGTCTGATTGGAGAGAAGAGGGCTCCAGGCAAGCCTGGATTCAATTTTTTTTTTTTCTCCTGGCTTTGTCTTAAGGGTGCTGCCCAAAAACATGGTGGGAGGGATCTTTCCAAACAAAAGGATCTTTCGCTGCTTTGTGATGGGCTTTGCCTGGGTCCCCAAGCCCACAAGGCCCAGCTCATGTGCACGGAATTTCAGGGACCTGCCCCTCACATCCACTTTTCTCCTTAAGTTCTGAGTCAGGCAGGAGGACCCGGGTGGGCGTGGGGGGTTCTGAGGCTGACTTGTGGTCAGATATCAGGTGTGTTTACGGCATTGGACTTGCACACCTCTCCAGGAAAAAAATCTGTGCGCCTCTGTTACAGCAGCTCTAGCAGCAGAGTAGAAAATGAGAAGTCCTCGCCTTCAGTGTGACAGGTCAGGGCTGGTTGCAATCCTAGCACCGCAGTTTACCAGCCAGGACGCTTCAGGCAAGGACCTCGGTGCCTTGGTGCCTTCACCCTTAAAGTCAGGTCTAATAGAAAACCCCCTTCTAAAATAAGAGGGACACCTGTGCAGCCAGTGCGTCCCCCTCCAATCACCTGGATAAACACACCCTCCTCCACTGACACTGCGCAGGGGTAGCCCGCGTGCTGGGGAGACAGCGCCCCCTGCTGGTGGGAGGGGAGAGGTGGTTTGTGGCAAGCTGTTTAGCATGGGCCGCAGGATTCAGAGCCTCTGGCTGGTCACTCACCCTCGCAGAAAGCTCTGCCTCAGTGTCCTCTCTGATGAGATGAGATTCATCTGCAAGTTTGTAAATTCTTGTCTCCCTGACTGATCCATGTTAAGCACTCACAGAATGGCTGTCACTGGTGTGAGTTCTCTAAGACAATTGTCATGGAGAATTTGGTGTCTGAGAGGGCACAGGAGTCCGAGGACGAGGCCCTGGCAGAGGTGGAGTGCTGCTGTGGACAAGCACATCCTCGGCTGGGAATCGAACCTGGGCATCACCAGGGGAGCTGTTGTGGTGGGCCAGGCGCAGAACCTTGAGTGAGGTGGGACATTATTGGCCTGGGGCAGTGACCTCAAGGAAAACTCAGGAGGCCCACCCATGCACTCAGGAAAAGCCCACAGTCTCTGCCCACTGACCACCCTTTTCCTTTAGCACAAGGCTACAAGAGATGGGCACGGGCTGTCTCCATCTTTGCAGGGGTTGTTAGGTGTCACATCAGTGAGATACGATATTGGCACAAGAAAACGATCCTAAGTAAGGCAGGCTAGGCTGAGTCTTCTAAGCCCTGTGTTTTACAGAGGAGTGTGCCAAGGCTCAGACAGGCTGCGTGACTTGCCCAAGGTCACACTGGTAGCAGTTAAGGGTCAAGCCTGGATTTGGGACCAGAGCGTGAAGTTGTATGCTGCTCGCAGACAGGGAACAGACCCACAGCAGCTCGCCTGGTGGGCCATCGGCTGTCTTCGGCCCACTGGAAAGCAGCCTTTGAGGATACTTTCCAGACTGCATCCACCAGGGTTCTCCTTACCACACTGATCAATGGGGTCACCCTGGACAAGAGGATTCGCCTGAGGGCAGCCCCCACAGGGAAGAGCACCCCTGGTCCCCCCTGAGCTCTGCACCTGCACTCAGCAGCCTAGGGGCTGGGTGCAGTGTACGCTCTGGCCTACTCCCACCTCTTGTTTCTGGTTCAGTGTCTGGCACAGTGTCAACAACTAATGATGTTGGTTGAATGACTAAATAAGAGTATACCCAGCAAAGCATGGAAACCCTGCATCAGAGATTTCTGTCTGGCGTTCTAGGATCCGACTCCACCCTATAGTTATTTGACTCTAGGATCCTGCTGCCCCCAGCCCTGCAGCTCCTGACCCCCTTTCTCTCACCCATCCCCCACATGTCCCCCACAACAGGACCAGTGGGGGAGGCACATGCATTTGTCACTTCCTCTAGCAAATGTTCTGCATTCCTACTGCATGCCAGGCACTACCCTACAGATGCCCTGGGTTGCAGACCAGGTAGCCCCAAGGCAGGGCTGAAGCGCGCGCTCTGCAGTGGGATGTTCTGTGCTTTGTTCACTCATAGCACCCAGCAGCGAGTTGGCCCTTGGTGGGGCGGGGGAGAACAACTGGGTTTCTTACCTGGTCAGGGTCTTGGCCTCGAAAGGTCAGTCAATGGCCACTGTGAGTGCTCAGGGGGAGTGGAGCTGTCCCAGGCCCAGGCTGTCACACTCTGTGCTTAATCCTCCCGGATGTTCCAAGCTCCCTCCTGGCCATCTCACCACTGGGAAGGCAGAGACATGGAGGGCAGCCTGCAGCTGTGGCCTCTCTTGTCTTGGGGAGTGATCTGTGGCATTTGTCCCCACTCTGCCCAGCTAACCTGTGTTCATAGTTCAGGGCTTAGTCAAAGGCACCTCTTTCAGGAAGCCATCCCTGCCCCCCGACCTGCACACACACCTGGTGATGACTCTGGCTCCTGTAAAGCCTGGAGGGCAGGAAGCATGTGGGCTTTGCCCCTTGCTTGTTGAATGAATAAAGGAGAGTACACCCAGCAGAGTGGAAAGACAAGCGGCTTTGGAGCACTGAGGGGTAGCCTCCTTCTTACTGGTTCCCATCAGGAGAGCCCCGACCAGCGAGGCAGGGGTGTGAGGATGGGGCAGGTTGACTTCAGCATGTGGCCTGTGCCCTCCATGCTTGTCAATCTCCCAGGGAGTTTCCTCGCTGGGACTCAGGGATACTACAATTGCTTGACCTTGCCAAGCCTGTTTTCCTCTTCTGGAAAAGTGATGTCAGAGAGCCTGTTTGCAGATCACTGTGAGGGTTAAGTGAGATAAAGCCTGAAACCACCAGTCCAGGGCCTGGCACCCGGGAAGTGTTCTGGGGGTGTTGCAGTGTTCCCCTGCCTCCCTCCCAGGTGGAAGGTGGCACAAGCACCCCAGAATGAGGAGGTGGTTGGGAGTGCCGGCACAGCAAGCAACTGGACCTGGCAGGTGCTTATTAGATGGTAACTGATGGGCAGTGCCCCTTTGCCAGCCTCAGTGCCAAGCAGTTTATGCACGGTCAAATGCTGTTTGCCCAACACCAGGGGCTGTTCCTGCTGCCATGTAGGTGCAGAAGAGGCCACTTAGGTGGACAGTGCCAGAGCTGAGCATCAGAGGGGCAAGCCCCAGAATTGCCATGGCAACCCAAAGCGATTGGACCTCCCTGGGTGCCTGGTTCATAGTATGTATATACTGGGGTTCACTGTACGGATTACAGATTGTGGGTCCCTCTATACCTGGGGGTACCAGGTGGGTTGCGGCTGGGTTCTGGTCCCATTTCCAGACTGGTCTGTCCTATCTGTAGGTAGCTCCAGCCCCTCTGCTGTCCAGCCCCTCACCTCTGGCAGGGCCTTGGCAACTGGGCCCTCATTGGCTACATGCTTCCTTGGAGACGAAGACCACCCATCTAAACACAGATGGCAGAGGTATAGGAGGGATTTTTCTCTTCCCAGCCATGAGGGAACTGTTCACCTCCCAGAGCCACGCCTGCTGGCAGGAGCACATCGAGAAGGAGGCAGCCACCCGGACTGCCTGGAATATCCGCTACGGCCACAAGTACCTGAGGGAGGGCCCAAGTCCAGGAAGCAGCCCCAGGAGGTCCCCGCAAGGGCAGGCTCAGCAGTGGCTTCAAGGCCTGCCACCAGCTTCCCTGTCAGCAAGGAGAGGCTGGCTGGCTGGCCGGAGACTCAGGGGGTTCAGCGGCAGCTGTTGAGGACAGTGGGTGTCCAGAGTTGCCCATCCCAGGGAGACAGAGAGTGGGAGGCCAGGGCAGCCACTCCAAGGCCTGCGGGCCAGAGCAGGCCAGTGGACCTCGAGATGCGGCAGGTCCCCCTGAGCACCCTGCAGCTCCTCTTCCACGGCATCTCCCACGATGGCCACGGCCGGGCCAGGTACCTCCGGGAGCGGCATCGGCAGACACCAAAGGAGAAGTTCCTGTACCCAATCGTGTCATCTTGGGAATATGGCTGGCACTTGGGTAAGGCCATCCCAGGCCTTGGGGGTGGCCACCACCCCCAGCCTCAACCTTCTCCAGCCCTCTCTGCTGGCACACTGAATGGGTTCCCTGTTCCCAGGCAGGCGGGAGCCTTCCCAGGGGTACACAAGCTGGGCCCGCTGTCCACTGGGAATGCTCTCCCTCTGCCAGGCCCAACTTCTCACCACCACTGAGAGCCCCTCTGTGAGCCTGGGCGCGCTGAATCACCATCTGATCACCATCTGGGCTTGTCACTCTGGCCTGGGGAGGCCTTGGAGTTCCAAGCCTTCTCAGTTTACCTTACTAATGCAGCCTCATCTCCCAGCTTGGGGCTGACGCTCAATGCCTATGATATGAACAGATGGTCAAATGCACAAATTCATGATCTTAGGATAGAGAATGGGAACTTGGTTTGGAATCAGGGAACCTGAGTTCAGGTACTGGTTCTACTATCCCTGAATTATATGATCTCAGGCAAGAACCTTAAGTTCTTTGGCCCTCAGTTTTCACATCTGAAAAATGGGAATGATCAGTACTCACCTTCTTATGTTAGAGTTTGGAGGAAATTGAGTGAGAAAGCAACCAGAGCAGAACTTATCCTCACAGTGGAGGTGAGATGGGGTGATGGGCAGGTGCAGTTTCATTTAACACAGCCTGGCGGAGGAGCTGAGGTTACTGAATTACCACTGTGCCTCTCTTCCCCCATGAGTTAGTGGACAAACAAGTTCATAAGAGTGGTTTGAGTTGAAATTAGGAGGCCTGGGTTTGAATTCTGGTCCACACATTCATTCAACAATCATATATTGAACAGCTGATATGTGCCAGGTACTTTGGTCCTTGGGGACTGATACTCCAGAGAACAAGACAGAAATGGTCCCTGCCCTCACAGAGGCAGACAACAAACAAGCAGACAAGATGTAGTGTTAGGCAGTGGCCACACTTTTCACTCTGCACTGGGTGCAGCAATTAGTGGGTTCAGGGAAAGGCAGGTTCTGCTCCTCCAGCAGGCGGGTCCAGCTGGCGGGCAGAAAACCCTGCATTTCCAACAAATGCCAGGCGCTGCTGAGCTGCCGGCCGTGGATCCTATTTTGAGTGTCAAGGCTTCAAGAGGAGATGAATGAGGACAAGGCTCTGTGACTGAGGGGTTGCCATCGAGGAAGGCTTGCTGGGGACACTCAGGCAGTGCCCCGGGCAGCATCACCTGCGTAGGATTCCTGCAGGAAAGATCAAGTGCCTGTGTCTGCAGGGGAGTCTCAGTTTAGTGGCACACACTGCCCTCCTCTCCTTAAAGACCCCACCTCACTTCAAGTACACTTACCCCACTGTTGGTGTCACTTTCTGAAGCAGTTCTGGAAGTTCTTTCTATTGAATGTCTTTAGTTGTGCCTGCCTCAGTGTCCTGAACTGATTTTCATTTTGGGGAAGAACAGTAAGTCGTATGGTACCAGATATGGTGAACACTGTAATATTTTCATAAGTGCTGCCCATCAGGACTGATCCTTGTCACGGCACCAATTTAAGGTCTCAAGATTCCTGTACTATGCTGGGCATAACACTACGCTGTTAGATCATAGAGAGGCATGGGGATCCTAAGATAAAAGTAGAAGATGTAAGAAGGTAGCAGCTTTCCGTAGGTGACAGAAGTATTTTCCTAGCCTACTAGCTGTAGCAGTGAGTCCCTGCTAATCCCGAGCCTTTTGCTCATCCAAGCCTCTGCTGTATTCCAGGGGATACCATGAAGGACTCCAGGGTGCCAACTTATGCCAGGATCCAGCCCATCACAAAGACTTTTTACATCAAAAGTGACATTTTCCATGTTCCACGGCGAACGGACCAGCTCATGTGAACTTCCCAGGCCCTCAGCGGCTCCCTTCCTTTCCTCAGGGTTCCTCTGGGTGCTGCGGGGATGTGTTGCCAGCTGGCCCATGCTCCTCTGTGTTCTGTGGAGCCCAGCCTCCTCGACTGACTGTAGTTCAGCACCAGGGAGCAGTTAACACAGGCCTAAACTTGGGGTGTGCTGGGCCCACCCTGAGGCTCTTGTGTGTGCTCAAAGATCTCCACTGCTTGCAGAGCTGTCCCTACCTCACTGTCACCTGGAGACGCGGGCATGGACACTCCTTCCCTGAGGAGACAGTGGAGCTCCCAGGCAGACAGAGGCTCGCTGAGTCTCACAGAGCTAAGTGTGATGAATAGCTCCCTCTCTTCCATTTCTCTAGGTTCCATGAACAGTCCATAGCAGAGTTTCTTGGCTCCAGTGTATCCCACAGTTTGAGTAAGAAGTCGTTTCACTTGTACTCACTGCTTCTTGGTTACTCCTAGGAGCCTATGTTAGTCAGCTTGTCTCTCATCTGTAACAACTCCTGAAACCTCGTTGCTTATGCCAATAAAGATGTACTTCTTCCACAGTCCCGGCTGGTGTTCAGTGGACAACCTTCTACGCGCTGCTGTGGACAGGCTTTCCCTATTTGAGGGCTCTGTCATCACCTAAGAACTCAGAATCTTTCCCAGAGTCCTCTATATCTAATAAGAGGACAAAGGAAGAGAGACAGGAGTGTAAAGACAACACTCTGGCTGCTTAACTGCCTTTGCCTGGAGCCAGCACACATCACTTCCTGTCACATTCTATTGGTGAGAATAAGTCATGTGACTTCCAGGTGGGCGGAGGCTGAGCTATGCCCCGGAAAGACAAAGGGTTCCTAACAGCTAGCCCATGTCTGCCACGGTGCCTCATGTGTCCCGTGGCTGTCCTGAGTACTTAATTCTCTCTGGCAAGCCAGTTAAGGGCTGGTGAAGCCAGGTACAGTGGCACACACCTGTAACACCTGTAACTTGGAAGGGAGAGGTAGAAGGATCATAAATTCCAGGCCTGGCTGGGCAACGTACAAAAACCCTGTTTTAAAAGTTAAAAAGGGCTGAGAATGTAGCTCAGCTGTAGAGCCCTTGCCTAGCATGAATGGGCCCCTGGGCTCAATCTTAGGGGGAGCTTACTTATTTATGTATTTAATGGCGAATGTTTAAGTGCTATTTGCAGGCATTTTTCTAAGGTCATACTCCCTAATTCGGCAGACACAAGCCACACATTTCATTAAGCGGTTAAAATGTGTCATATCACACCGAGAAGTGCTCTGAGTGTAAAAGAAATACTCAATATCAAAAATTTAATATGACTCAAAAATGTACATTTATTTATTTATTTATTTATTTATTTTGTGATACTGGGGATGGAACCCTGCACCTTCACCCTGAACTACTCTCCTAGTCCTTTTTACTTTTATGCTTTGAGACACGGTCTTTCTAAATCACTAAGTTACCCAGGATATTCTTGAACTCAGGATCGTTCTGCCTCAGCTCCCTAGGGTCCTGGGATTAGGGGCATGTGCCTGGCTGTAAAATATCTTATTAATAAATTTTAAGTTGAATTACATGTTGAAATGTCTATATTTGAATAGATGATGTTAAATCAGGTTGACAAATTTTCCCTTTAAAAAAAAATTTTATTTAAAGAGAAAAAACAAAAAACAAAAAAACCAAACAAAACAGAAAAAGGGTAACAACAATACAGAATTCCAAAGGCAAAAAATAAAAGAACAACAAGAGCAACAACAAAACAAAAACACTAAGAAATTGCCACTTGATAAGTTACATATTGTCATTATTGGAAATAGTTGTTCGAGTCACAAAATTAAAGCATACAAAGTAGACATTCAAACAGTGAGACTGTTAACAGTTCTGCTCAACAATCTAACAAAAACAGTAATATGGTCAACAAGACATAAGAAAGCATAAATTTCAAAGCTAGACAACCAGAGATCTTCACTATCTGTCATATGGTCTCTTGTTTTCTTCCAAATGGTTGTCCTTATCTTTGCATATGGGGAGCTCATACTAAATAACATAGCCAATCTTTTCACAAGATGTGTAGTTAACTGGTTCCCACTTGCTAAGGGGGGGGCACAGACAGGGGACAGGACGACATGAGATGTCTGATTCTCAGCCCGTGATGGCAGGATCACAGCCGCCCCCACCCAGAGGAGAGTAGTTCCCTGTTCTCCCGGCACCCCGAGTCAACCACATGGTGCAGGTCCCGAGGTGCCAGGGTCTCTCCCCTGCAAGTCCCCTAAAGTCCGCCATACTCACGTGCTATTTCTTTCTGATGAACTGGCCATTCCATTTCCAAAGTTCTGAAATGGCCAACAGACCACAGAAAGAATTCTCTTTAGGCTCCTGTTTGAAACCAGCAGCTACAACAATCTACTGGCCTTGCTTCAGGGCCAGAACTTTCCCTTTTTAAAAAGGCTAGTGAATATCTTTGGCTTTGTGGCCCATCTGGTCTCAATCACGCAACTATTCAGTTGTGTTGTTACAGTGCAAAAGCAGCCGCAGACAGAGCAAAAACAAGTGGGCTGTGTTCCAATAAAATTTTATTTAAAAAAGAAGATGGGTTAGCTTTGATCCTCAAGCTGTAGTTTTCCAATCCCTAGGTTAAATTTATAAAAATATTAAAATGTATTTCACTTGTTTTTTTAAACTATAAAAAAATGTGGCTGCTAGATTTCAAAATACCCATTGGCTCACGGTGTGTTTATAGTGGACAGGGCTGATCTTAAACACTTACTTTACCAGTATTAACTCTGGAGTTAAATGCCACCCTGGAAGAGGGATATGTGAAGTTCTGCGTGTGTGCATGTGTATGTTTATGTGTGTACGCACATACGTGCACACACACTAGTGCACACATGTGAGTTATCAATAGCGGAGGAGGTCCCTGGCCTGTGTACTCATTGCTATGTGTGGCGCCCAAGGGCAGATGGGTTCCTGGCTGTTTCCAGCAGGTATCTATTTTTGACCTGCGTCTTGTGTGTTTCCCATATGACCAAAGGGAAGTTGCCTGAAAGGCCACCAGGTGGTGCTGCCGGACCACATGCTGCAGTGGTTGACCCACGGGAAACCATTCTGTGGTTCTGCTACTTTTTGTTGGCCTTCAATTTCCTCACCAGTAGAATGGGGCTAGAATAGATGAATGAGAACTTTGAGCAGACAGGTAAGATTTGAATTCTGTCTCTACCACCACCCACCATGGATTTTCGTGGGCTCTAGGTGCTTTTCACAAGTCCCTTTCGCCATCAAAAAATATGAAAAATTATATTTTATAACTATCTTGTTATAAAGAAAACATATAAATAGTATACGTTAAGATTTTTCTTCAACCAAAAGCTATCATTTCTTTAACCTTAAGATTACTGTGGGCCCCCCACGTCTGATGGGTGGATCAGCAGGGCCCCACTACTCACTGGCTGTGGGAACTCAGGCCTCATGGTCCTCTGTATGGAATGGGGATGGCACCAGACCCCAGCTCTGAGTGCTGGAGTTGGGACTCAGTGAGACAGTGCAGGCCATGCCTTCTTAGAACACGATCTGGACCAGAGCAGGCCCAACAAACCGCAGCTTTTTAAAAATTTTTTTTAAATAATTTTATTTAAAGAGAAAAAAACAAAACAAAACAGAATAAAGGGTAGCAACAATACAGTATTCCAAGGAAAAAAGGAAAAGAACAACAAAAAAACCTAAGAAATTATTACTTGACAAATTACATACTGACTTCTTGGAAATAGTTGTTCAAATTACAAAGTTAAAACCTGTAAAGTAGACATTCAAACAGTGAGACTGTTAACGGTTCTGCTCCACGATCTGACAAAAACAGCAATATGGTCATCCATCTTACACACTCAAATATACATGCAATTATATCAAAAGGGTAAAATTAAACACAACAAAACAGAGCAAAGCGGATCACAAGAAAGCAATGTAAGAGACAAAAATTTCAAAGCTAGACAATTGGAGATATTCACTCTCTATCATATTGACTTTTGTTTTCTTCCAAATAGTTGTCCATATTGTCACATACAGGGAATTCACATGAAACAACCTAGTATGGAATTGATCTGAGCAGGACGAGGAGGGCGTTTCAGGTCTTCAAGACCAGACATTAGGGAAGCCAAGAATGGCTGTCTCAGTGTCTCTCATTCTCCTCAAAACAGCTGTCCATACCTTAATGTGTGTTGAACTTAAAGAAGGCAAAGCAAGCTAAGATCACTTTGAACAAAAAGTGATAGTTTTGCTGGACTTCACATCATGACATTATGGAATCGGCACTGGGTATTGTAATGTCTCTTTTTCTTAAAAGTAGTTGTTCATTTCAACATGTGTTATATAGTTGGTTCTCGTAAACTGTTTATAAGCTCTACACATGCATGAGTCTCTACATGTATATCTATC
Source organism: Dolichotis patagonum (assembly GCA_004027295.1). Lineage (NCBI taxonomy): Eukaryota > Metazoa > Chordata > Mammalia > Rodentia > Caviidae > Dolichotis > Dolichotis patagonum. Next base: position 3,729 of record PVJX010029589.1, on the reverse strand, counting down.
AATTCTGTATTAGCCGGAAAAACAAAACAAAGCAAGATAAAACAAAACAATTCCTAGAAAAGCATGAGGCAGAAAAGTCACATAAAACCGCAATATAAGGTGATCTACAATGGTTACCAAAAGGCAGCTTTTATTGGCTATGTTTGTCATTAAGGCTATTTCTATCTTAATCTCTATGACTTGATGAAAAGATCTCAAAACATGCAAGTATCTCAAAGCAAATAACTCAGAAAAATAAAATGAAGATCCCAGGGTATTTGGTAGGAATGTAAACAGTTCTCAGGGAAGAGACAGACAGCAGACGTTTTCACCAGTGAAGAACATGTCCTGCTTCTGTCACCAGGGAACGTGAGAGGGGGCAGGAAATAGGCGATGCCACCCAGTGGGAAGCTGAGCAGCCTGAGGAATGAGTGCCAGGCAAAGGGACCCTGGGGGAAGAGGCCTGTGTGCATGTGCCCGTTTCTACACGTGCATATTTGTGCTTCTTTCCATTCCCTTCATTGGACTGTGGCGAGCTACTCTTTGAAAATGTGACCTGTGGGTTCATGGCATGGGAATGCTGGCTCCCTTAGAACTGTTCAGGGAGCCTGAGGGATTATGCAGGAATTCCATCTCCTTCAGGTTCGCTAGGAGAGTGGGTCACTGGTGCAGTGTGAGCCTCTCTCAGGGATTCTGCTTTCCATCTGCACACCTGCCTGGCTCCAGTGCCTTTTCTCATTCTGGGAGGGGCAGGAATGTGACACCCAGTTTTTTGCCCTTCCCTGGTTTGGCAACTGTCTTTTTTTTTTTTTTTTAAGAAGACTATTTAAATTTCTTTAATTGCTGAATGCTTCTTTGGCTAGTTTTTAGAGGATCATTATTTAGTCTTACAACTGACACATTCTCTACTTGTTCATTTTGTTTGCAAGCCACCTAAACATTTTCTGATGAACAATGTTCTCTTTGATACATTACCAAAATGGATCCTATGCTGTAATCAAAGGACAATGTTGGAAAGCATGAATGTGTAAATGATTTTAAAAGATATTATTTTTTCCCTTCCGGTTTTGTAACACTTTCTAAAGACATGGTCACAGCTGCTTGAAGCATGTCTTCTTCACTCCTAGAATCACCTAGATCACTCCCAACTGCTCCTGAACTTGTGGTTGGCCTTTTCTGTGGCTGTGAAGCCCGTCTTGATGGATCTGCCTGCTGCTGCTTTTCCTTTTTCTTTTTTTTTTAAATTTTATTTAAAGAGAAAAAACAAAAAAGAAAACAACCAAACAAAACAGAAAAAGGGTACCAACAATACAGAATTCCAAACGCAAAAAATAAAAGAACAACAAGAACAACAACAAAACAAAAACAAAAACGCTAAGAAATTGCCACTTGATAAGTTACATACTGTCATCCTTGGAAATAGTTGTTCAAGTTACAAAATTAAAGCATAGAAAGTAGACATTCAAACAGTGAGACTGTTAACAGTTCTTCTCAACAATCTAACAAAAACAGTAATATGGTCATCTATCTTACACACTTAAACATACATGCGGTTATATCCTTTAGAGCACTTTCTTTTCCCCTCTTTTTATTATATATTTTTTAAAATTTTATTTTAAAGGGGGTAAAATTAAACACAGCAAAACAGAACAGAACAAGACGTAAGAAAGCATAAATTTCAAAGCTAGACAACCAGAGATCTTCACTATCTGTCATATTATCTCTTGTTTTCTTCCAAATGGTTGTCCATATCTTTGAATATGGAGAGCTCATACTAAATAACATAGCCAATCTTTTCACAAGGTATGTAGTTAACTGGTTCCCACTTGCTAAGGGGGGGGCACAGACAGGGGACAGGACGACATGAGATGTCTGATTCTCAGCCCGTGCTGGCAGGATCACAGCCACTCCCCCAGAGAGTGGAGGAGCTCCTTGTTCTCCTGGCACCCTGAGTCAACTGCATGGTGCAGGTCCTGAGGCGCCAGGGTCTCTCCCCTGCAGGCCCCCCAGTCTGCCATACTCAGCTGCTATTTCTTTCTGATGAAGTGACCATTACATCTCCAAAGTTCTGAAATGGCCAACAAACCACAGAAAGAATTCTCTTTAGGCTCCTGTTTGAAACCAGCAGCTACAGCAATCTGCTGGCCTTGCTTCAGGGCCAGCTGCTGCTGCTTTTCAAAGCAGGCTTCTGCTCTCCTTTGCAGCTCTTCAAATGTAAGAGTGGTACCTGATGTCTGTGCTACCTCTTGAGATATATTTCTGGAACTACCTTGCATACTGAGCTGAACAGCCCTGCAAAGATCTGCTTCTTCATCTTCCATGTCAATTTCCTGACAGCTTAGTGCCAGCACCCTCTGCAAATCCTCCTTTTCTTCATCTAACATTCCCAACCTGGGGTTTCCATCTTAGACTTTTTCCAGGCCTGTTTTAAAGACTCTCTGCTCTTTCAGTTGTGCTAATTCTTCTCCAATGAGTTTTGATCGATGCATCTGTTGGACCCTGATCACCTGGAGAAGCTGGTCAGTTTCACAATCTGGCAGAGCATCCATGATGACAAAGATAGAAAAACCTTCCTGTTGTAATTGAGGCAAGAAAAGTGCAAGGTATGTATCTGATATTAATTCTGGACCTGTCAAGAGAGAATTCAAGTTAAACCACTGTTTTTCTAATTTTCTAACTGTAAGCCAGTGTTCTTTATAATTACATATAAATGATTTTTCATTTATAGGGTCAATCCTGAGCCTCTGATACTCTGGACTGTTGAACAGGATTAGTTCCAAACCTCAAACTTTCAAGGCATTGCTTATAACTTGAATAGAGAAAAAGCCACCGTCATCCATATTTCCAGAAGGCTGCTGTGAAAATGTGCGATAGTCTTCACTAGCAACTCCTCCTTCTCCCATTTTCATCTTTTCTTCACCATCCAGCTGGTGGGCAACTGAGGATAACTCCACAGGGCTACTATTATTATTATTATCATTATGGCAGTGGTCTAACATGGCAGAAGGCCAAAGCAGGAACACTTACCACTTCCTGCTGCTTCTTCAGCCCTAATTGCAACTCCCCTTCCTGTCTGCACACACAGAGAATTCCAATCAGTTCCTCACACGTCATCAATGCCCGCCCTGTGAACCACTTCCGCTCAGAGGCCATGTAACCCTCTGCCTCTGTATCCGGTGGAAGAAGACAGCCCAGCCACCACGGGTTGTGTGCTCCTTTCCACGTCCTCAGCTCAGTAAACCTGTTCATTTTGTACTTTTATTTTTCTATTGCTCCAGAATACTCTAGCACCTTTATACTTGTCTTCTCCAAACTGAAGGAGAAACAGGAGCCAGAGTTGCTGACTCAGAGAAGGGAGGGACAGAAGGAACAGCATGAAGGTCACCTGGGAGGGCTTCTCTGCTGGAGCCAAGAAAGGGATGGGACAGGAAGCGGTGCAGCAGAGGACACAACAAGGACTAAAATTCAGGCGTGTCCACTTCTCAAAGCTCATTCAACAAAATATTTGCTGTGGTAAATGACAAAGCAGTGGAAACCTGCCACAGCAACAATTCATTTTAAGTAATTCAGGGAGAGTGGTATGTTCCCAAAGGCTTAAAGCTGCCCATCTATGACACAGCAAGTCCTATAGGTAAAAATATGCTTCTATTTATTGAGGGCTCACTAGGTGTCAGGCATTCAAAGCTTTACATACACCACTAACTTAAACTTTTCCCTATAAGGTAGATTCTCTTATGATCATTTTACACA
>PVJX010029588.1:0-22732 GCA_004027295.1 Dolichotis patagonum | reverse complement strand
ATGGTTTCTAGGCTTTATCTCCGTAAATTATGCATCAGTAACATAGAAATTTGTATTTTTTTCTATCAACAAAGTTGTTTTTGATAAAGATGGTCTAGGAATAGCATTTTGAGAATCAATGAAATTTTCTCAAAACTCTTCCATAACAACTTCCCATTTTGCTCTCAGTCTTGTAGCTATGTCTCGAGTCCAGAGACTGCGGATTTTTATACGATTTTGAGAAGGGAACTACTTCATAGCCTGTCATCAGGCAGTGAATAGAAATAGACAGCATTTATAAGCCTGTGACTGCCATGAGAGGGAAGCACAGACAGCTGATTTGGTTGACTAAAATTCTTGTTCTGTGAAACTGTGATATAAAAAAACTGACTTAAAGATGCTGTGAGACAAAGAAAAAGACAGACTCATGATTTGAAAGAGTGCAATTTATTTCGAATTTATTGATAGAAACATAGTCAAGAATGACAGCCAGATAGGTGAATGCCCATGGTTTGAGACCAAAGCGCGAGCTTATACAAAGGGCAGGACAAAAGCAACTTTCATACACATTAGTACAAACCTGGTTATCTCAAGCCAGCATCAAAGACATGAAGTGAATTCCTGCAATGACCACTAGGGCCAGTTTATAAAACTTGGTACACCATGTAATGTGTTTGTTGTTATTGTTGTTTTGTTTTGTTTCTATAGTATCTGGGAAAATAGATCATAATTAGGAGCATCCATAGGAAATATTATTCAAGATGGCTGCAGTCAGCTCAAGTTAGAGATAAACTTTATGACTCTTCTTTATTTTTCACCTTTTTTTTGAAGAGAAAAAACTGAAAGAAGCATAGCAGAATAGAGTCAATCAAAACAAAATGATGAACATGATACAAGACTTCCAAACAATATAAAAGGAAATCAATAATGGCTACAATATTGCTTCTTGTTATCTTCAAAATAACTGTCCATACCATCAAACAAAACAGAATAGAATAAACCCAGTCAAAAAAAAAAAAAAAAAAAAAGAAAGAAAGCAGTACAGGACTTCAAAACAAGACAATAAGAATACCATAGTGGATACCATAATGCATCTTGTTATCTTCAAAGTAGCTGATTATACCATCGGACATAATAAAATCAAACAAAACAAAATAGAATAAAATCAATCAAAAGGAAACAAGTAAAGCAATGCAGAGCTTCAAAACAAGATAAAAAGAAATCAATAATGGATACCATAAAACATTTTATTATTTTTGAAATAGCTGTAAATGCCATCAAATATAATAAAATCAAACAAAGCAAAACAGAATAAAACCAAATTAAACAGAACAATGAAAACAATACAACATTTCAAAACAGAATCATAGATTAATAATGGCCACTACCTTTTCATTTTAGACATTTCCTCCCCTTTCACTTTCACAACATCTGTTGTTCATTTTGAATCCCACAACTCCTGTATCTTTTTATACTAGAGAGACAACACTATGTTCACCCAAGTGACTCAAGCGTTTCACCCATAAGCATGATCTGAAGTCATATCCACTTACCTACAAGAGCCTCGAGGTTATCTTTCTTTCTAGCTGAGTAGCTTTCCATTGTATAAAAATGCCATATCTTTGTTATCCATTCTTCAGTTGATGGGTAAACTATCCCTACTTTTTTTCTGGTTCTCTGTCACATAGATCATTGTTTTATTTTCTTTGACTTTTAGTCTATGAATTTCCTTTTGAGTTAAATGTGGTTCTGGTGTAAAGCATATTGATGGATCCTGTTTCCTGATCCACTCTGCTGGTGTTTCTCTTTATTGGTAAATTTAGGCCATCTACATTAATGGTTATGGCCAACATACAGTGGCTTGCTTCTGCCATGCTATTTTCCTGCTGTTGGTTGTCCAGTTTTCCCCTCCTTTTGGTTGTCTGCCCTGCTCAGTGATTCTCATTATCTGCTGTTCCTGGAACTGTGGTCTTTTAAAAAAATCTCTTTCTAGAATATCCTTCAGTATTCTTTGTAGGGTTGGTTTGGTGGTCATGAATTTCTTCAGTTGTTCTTTGACATGGAGGTATCTTGTTTCTCCATTAACTTTGAAAGATTCTTTTGCAGGGTACATAAATCTGGGTTAGAAGTTGATTTCTTTCAAGACTTGAAATACTTTATTTTAATCTCTTCTTGATTTGATGGTTTGTGCTGAGAACTCTGTCATGATTCTGCTGGGTTTTCCTTTATAGGTGATCTGTTTCTTTTCTCTAACAGCTTTTGATATTCTGTTCTTGTGCTGAATTTCTGGGATCTTGATTATTATATGTCTGAGTGTAGATTTATTTTGGTTATGGATACCTGAAGTTCTGTATGCTTCCCTTATCTGTATGTCATGTCCTTTTCACATGCTAGTGAAGTTTTCTACTATTAATTCTGTAAATAGAATTTTGATGTCATTTATGTTCACTTCTCCTTTTTCATTGACATCTATTATTCTTAAATTATTTTTCTTTGTGTTATCTTGCAGCTGTTGAATTGTTATTTTCTGTTTCTGTGTTATTTTTTAAGAGATCTTTCTTTCCATGATTGCAAGCTGTACACATGTCTTCAAGGTCTGAAAGTCTATCTTCAGTTTCTTTCAAGAAGTTTTGCCAGCTTTCAATGAGGTTTTTAATTTCCTGGACATCTCTTTGAATCTGTTTCATGTATTCTAAATCTTTTTTACATTGTTCATTCGAGGTTTCCCTCATTTTCCTATGCTCCTCTATGTTTTTTTTTAATCTATGTCTTCTTTAAAGATACTTATCAAGTGTTTTATTATGTTTTTCATTTTTTCTTTTACCTGAGATAGTATTTCTGTTCTAATTTCTTTTATAGCCTCATGAAATTATTTTTTTTACTTCAACTGCCATCAGTTCAGAAACTCCAGGTATGCAATTCCTGATTTCTTCCATGTTAACATCTTCTGGACTTGCTCTCCTTGGATTGGAATCCAGAGACTGCCTTTTGCTTCTATGTCGTGACCTTTTCCTCAGTTCTTCCAAACAAGCAGGTAGTGGTGTCCCAGGCACTTCCTGTATTGGCTACAATTTCTCTAAAGTGTGACTATTTGGTTCTCCTGGCCAGTGCTAGCCACGGGTACCCAGTGGTGGCCACTTGGTGTGCTGGTGCTGGTGCAGGGGCAGCTGCTGTTTTTACTAGCTCAGGCTGGCTATGTGGGGCAGGAGACATCTCCAACAGTGGCTATAGTGCATCTGGGGGCAGGGCAGGCTGCTGCCTCCTGGACTTAAGTTGGTTACCAGCCTACTACTTTTCTTTTTAATGTTTATCTAGGATGAATGGCTTAAAGTCACACATAAAGAGCTTCTACAGCAGTGATTGATAAATATGCAGTAATTTGAAGCTGTGGAGTCATGGTTTAATGTAATATATTCATTTCGCAGATAACACTAGAGCACAACACACTCATGTGGATATATTTACCTAAAAGTAAACTGCTTGCATTTCAAAGAAAGCAGTTCTGATCCTACACTTTCTTAATAAAGCATATGAAATTTCTTGTAAAATGAGAAATTTAAGCCAAGCAGAACAGTTTCTAATTGAAATGAAATCTCTAAATTTACTTCAACCTGTTTTTCAGTTTTAAGAATATATAGTGATTAATCTTATGTACTATATTTGTTAAAAATAAAACAAATATGAGATTCTTATGTGGTAGTTATAATTTTAAGTATCTTCCTTGAAAAAAAAGCAGATACAAGAACAAATGAGTACCTAGATTTGAGAAAACAAATCACAATATTAAAATGGTGACAACACAAAATTTACCATGTATGTTTAATGTATACACTGTATGACATAATCTTATAATTTTTTCTGTACTATTATGACAAATCTTAATCTTTTTCCCTGTGAATTTTAAAACTAATTCTTCATATTTACATTCATTTAGACCATTTTCTATTAAAATGTTGCATATTATCTAATTATACTGCCCTCCTATGGGGAAGGAGAAGAGAAGAATAGAAAAAGGATAACTGATTAATTTTTTTATTAGTCAGTGTTTTCAAATCAGAGTTAATCTCTGTTCCATTTTTAGACCTTGCTAACTGGCTACCACTGCTATTCCTTCATTTAGGGGCTAGCTTGGGACATTAACTGAACAGTAAGAAAATGAGAATCTCTACTGCACTCATTCAGAATCACAAAAAAATTAGTGGCATCAGGGCAATGATGTTTGATGGAAAATCTATATCAAGAAATATGGATTTCTGACCATGGACTGCCATTAACAGGCTATATGAACTTGGGTAAGTCCAAAACCTTTTCTTAGGTTGAGTCTACACATCTATAAATGAGAAAATTCAAGTATATTAAACAAAATTTTAGAAAGTTATTAGTATTATAAATTTGGAACCAAATTACAGTACCAAATACTGAATTATTCTAGTAGGTAAGGATGCATTTCCTTATGTATTCTGTTACAATTAGAATAACTTGTTTTTCTGAATCTATATCTTTATAATTTAAATATTTGAATTCAACAGTTTTCACTGAGAAAGGTTGTCAAAACCTATATAAAGATTACATATTGAATAAAAATATTACATAAAATTTCTGAATACTTAACAGTAGTAAAGAAAGGCAAATTCAGACATCCTCTAGGAATTGCTAATACATCTAGGTACATTTTCTACTAAAAGATGCATTAAGGTTATTATAAAAGCATTGGTATGTATCAAATGCAATTTGAGGGCAAGGGGATAAAAAATTTTCTATCATTTTCAGAATTACATTAATATTCTAAAGTGTCTACATCTATCACTACTGACTTTTTATTATACACTCATTTATATACTTCACTATAAAAACTACATAAAGTCACTTTTCATTCTTTGCAAATATGATGCTTTTTAACAGGAGAAAATTTAGAGAACAAAAGAGAGAAGCAGTTCTCAAAGAAAATCACATTTTTAGTTGAAATTACACACACAAAAAACTTTCTTTATTCCTCTGGGAATGTTAAATCATACTAAGTGAGAAAACAAGTTATGGTTAAATATATTACCTTTCTACTATCATCCTGGGGCAGTTCAGTTCCAAAGATGACAATATATTTCTAAGTCAATATCAATGAGTTTTGCTTAAAATAATTATAGAAAGGTTTGGAAAAAATAATGTTTTTTATATGCAAAATTTCATGTAATATTTATGTATGTTGTAATGATGAGTGTGAATTATTATGAAACATGGTCAGGGAGGTAGATCATTAAACTCACAATTAACCCAAGGACCTTCTGTGATGGTAGCAAGAGTCTAAAATCCTCACAATCCAGTGAAATAGCTAGAGACGTTTGACTACTGAGCACTGGACATACACCTAGGGCATGTGAGAAATTGATACTTCATTGTTTTATAATTGTTAATATGGCAATTGAGCAATACAAGTTTGGCACAACATTGTATTACTCACTTTTTCATACTGTGGAAAAATATCTAAGAGTAACTACTGAAATGAAGAAAAGTTTATTTTGGTACAGTTCCAGAGGTTTCATTTTACAGTCTGATGATTTCGTTACTTTGGTCCAATAGTGAAGCAGAATGTCGTAGTAGGAAGGCATGGTAGAGGGAAGCTGCTCATCTCCAGGAAGGAGAGAGGTGGGGTAGGGGAAGAGAGAGAGGGAGAGGGAAAAGGAGAAGGAAGAGAAAGGGAAACAAAAAGAAAAGCAGAGAGAGTGGCAGACTGACAGAAACAGAGACAGAGAGGCAGACAACCTGGGACTAGATATAGTCCCCAACATTTTGCCCCTAACCTACCTGACTTACTCCCTTTAACCAGGCCTCATCTCCTAGTTCCATGACCTCCCCAAAATGACACGACATTACTAACCTGTCAGTGCACTAACCCACTGATGCAGTTAGAGCTCACAGGGTGCAAACATCTTCCAAAGGCCTCATCGCTGTGCACATGAGCATTTAAGGGAGAGACTACTCTAGATTTCACTGCAGAAACTGAGATGCAGAAATCAATATGCAGCATACCTAAATACGCAGCAACAAACACATCATCTTATAAGTTTGAGGTTCTTTAATTTCCTTTAGACCATAATTACTTACTAGGTCTTTCTATAAATATAACAGTATAGCTCAGATTAGTAAGACACTCAAAATGTATGGAAAAGTGTCCACTTACCCCAGTTGAGTGTGCTTAGAATTTTTTTCTTAGCACTTTACTGCCTTCTTTTTCCATGGCATTGTCAGGTTTCTTGGACAGAGGGCACCAAAAAAGTCTGGGAGACTGAACTGATGTGTGTTTTACTAGCATGAGGTTGACCTGAATATCCAGATATATCACAAAGAAAGAGTTCTTCCTTATTATGATTTTATTATTAAAAATATTTGACTATGAATAATATTGCATCAATGGCAGAAACACTGGCAAAGTTGTAAATGACTTCATGTATTTAGAACATATATGATTCGCAAAAATGTTTGCTAAAAGTGCAGTTGTTAGTTGAGATTAGAAATCTACCTTTAGCATAGAGCTCAGTAGACCCAGGGAAAAACTATAGCTCTAAGTTTTAATTGGCAGGTAGTTGAGATAGAGCCGGGGTACAGAAATATATTTAGATTTTTCTTTCAGAGTTCATAGCTCAGACTCTACATAGCTTGGGTTTGAATCTTGCCTCAACTAGGTATCACACCTAGAACAAGTCATGTAGTTACATTAGCCAATATATATATATATATATATATATATATATATATATATATATGACAAAATTGGGGTCAGCTCTTGGGATTGTTGAGAGATTAAGTGGGAATCTCTAGTGAATGTGTTTAGTGTAGGATCAAACATGGTAGATGTTAATGTATGTTAATATATATTACCATGGTTGTTTTTAAGAGCTTTATGGAGATATGAGTGTCATAAAACAAGCCACATATATTTAAAGTATATAATTTAAATTTGGACACCATGATAGAGAAATTATTTTAAAGCTGTAAATTCTTACATTTTCAAAATTCACTTCATTTAATTTTTCTTTTGCCAATGGATTATAACACTGATTTACCCAATGTCATCTGTCTTAAAAATCATTGCTTCACATATCTTGTCTAGATTTTTACTTTTTTATTCATGATGGTGAACCCAGTCTCTTTTTTGTGCCATGGCCTAAAGTAGATGCCTGATTCTTTGTAATTATTTTTAAACCTGCCATATAATTATATAGATGCAGTTCACAAATCTGAACATGAGACACTAAGAAAGAACTAGCAAGCATGTCAAAAGTTCTCAGTACACCAAGAGGTATCTTCATCTTCCACTATCTTTCCAGAAATATAACTTTTGTTGTATCCAGGCTAGCCCATGCCTCCCAAGTCAATGAGAGCACATTCAACTGCCTTATGTCTTTATCCTCTATTAAAATGAACTCCTCACCCCGATTTCCTGATAATGTATCGGTAGCATTATCTACATCTTCCCTTTTAAAATTTCAGGCAGTTAAACTTTGCTGGAGTAAGCTGCACAACTAGTTTTTCTGTTCAAAGTAAAATATGACATAAGTGCATTCGTTAAAGTTTAACCAACAAGTGGAATTAGGAGAAGTCATTGGGAGAATTTAGTGTTACTATCAGATTTTGTTGAAATAGCTGTGCATCAAAGTCATACAATTACTACAGATAAATTTTACCTGTTTTGTGTCACATATACATCATTTAGGAAAACTGACTAGATTGATTTGGAGACCAACATTAACTATGCAGACATAATGCTAGGTGGATGCAAGGGTCTGAGAAGAACAAAAATTGTTTTAAGAAGTTTTAAATTGCTAAACATTTAATTAAAATTCTATAATATATAATTTTTCTGAGGTTTTGAAAGTTGTCCAGAATGTTTTAAGTGATCTATATAATTTATTATCTATCTTTTTAGATCACAGAAAAAAACTATAAAATAACTACCATATTGTCTTCATTTTACAGGAATGAAAACAAACATGGAGAAGCAAGAACGTGCCCGAAGTTAAAAAAAATGGAGCTTGGTCTTGATTTTCGGTATTTGTTCTCATCACACATGTTGTGCTGCACAAAACTTGCAAATGATACAAAGAAAGGAAAACTTCATTCATGCCAACAGACTATATTATAAAAATACAGCATTGATAAAAATGATATTATTTCATAGGTCCCTCTTTTTCCCTCCATTTCTTTTGTTTTTAGCACCTACGTTATTCTTCCCATTAATTATCTCAGATGAGGATTATATCAATGACAAAATTAGAGAAAAAATTACCCTTATGCCTTATGCTGTGTAACACAGGAGTAGTAGAAGAAGTCTTCTGGACTATCAGGAGAATGCTCCATCCTAGTTCCTTTAAAACATAGCTGCAGTGTCTAGCATGCTGGAGAAATTCTAGAGAAGGTCTTGAAGAAAGGTCATGCTGGAGAAAAGAAAAGATATTTTCAAAGTTACCTTTATGAGCAGCAACAGCAAGACATTTGCAGAAGCAGACCCCTGTGTGACCAAGGAGTGTGATGCAACACATCCCACCTCTGATTTCTCATAAAGCAGCAATAGCTTCTAGGAAAATAGGCATAAAAATAGCAAATATAACAGTTGAAAAGGTATGTCAAACTAGGCCTAAGACTGAAAATAATTGGAACCATTGAAGAATAAATAAAGAGTACTCCTGACAGTTGTGTGCTGAGAAGTAACTCTTTATTGCATTTTCAAGAAAGGATGGTATTCCCTGTTAGACTAATATGAAATAGGAATAATAGTCAAAGAAAATTAGAACAAGATTAGGAAGAGGTGGAATATTTGATTGACAGGAGACCATTATGACAGAAGAGAGGGAAGAGTGGGCAGAGCACAGACAGATACAAGAAAGTAATACTCGCTGAATCTTCTCTATGTGACCAGACTGCCCCAAATCCTTCATGGCAGGTTCACTCCCTTAAGTGAGCTGCTCACGGTTCTTACTAAGAGAAAATTGGCATTGACTAAGATGCTAGCATATTTTATTTGATATCCACTATATGTTAGGCAATGTGCTACAGACTTTGCAAACATTTCTATGATATTCTTAATCACACTAAAATCTAGTAGGATATGACTACCTATAAGCAGTGGAAACGAGAAAAAAATCAATATCTGACATTTTTACAAAACTCTTTAAGTCACAGGGTAGTATATTAATGTATCATCAATAATTCATCATACTCTACAAATGAGAATAAAGTACTTTGTCATCCTACATACTAAAGTGATTTGGTTAATGAGGGACAGACATTTTTGTTAAGCAAAAAAGAGGAGTAAAGGATATATTTTAAATATAAGTCAGGCAGGCTCAAGCAAGATTATACCAGTGGAAAAGCACTGTTAGAGACTGAAACGGAAAGTAACGTTTTAGGGAGAGATGAAAGGAATGAAAATGCTACATGATTTCTGGTCTCCGGGCAAATTTCCAAGAAAAGGAAATGTTTTATGAAAAATTTTAGTTTTTTACAGTCAGATTTTTACAGTGCTGTATATAATTTCCTAATCCAATATAGGCTATGCCATTTTCTTACTCTTTCAAAAATTTTGATACGTCTTAACACTCAAGGTAAAATCATTTGGATGCCAAAATCTTTAACAATATTGTTTACTGGTACTCAGTCCTCAACCACACTCCTACCTTTATATGATCTTGAAATTGTGATGCTTTTTATGTCAAGGATAGATGACTCAAAAAGCACTTTAGAAAAGGATTGGGGAAAGGAAGAAAGAGGCTGTGCTCCAGGAACGTGTTTTAGGGTTGTTTAATGCAGAAGTGCGTACAGTGGACTGTAACACTGCCCATGACGTTAAGGTACCAAGATTGAATTTACCCTTGATCAAGTGATTAGATCTTTATTTTTATTCTTTTTTCATTTTAATATTTTAAAAAGCAATCATATCTTGATCATTCTGTGATAGAGAATTTTTTTTAAAACTCCACGAAAACTCTACGACCTAATTTTAGGTCAACAAAATGATAGGCTGATTGGAATGAATGTGAGAGCATTCACGGAACTGCTACCAAGACTCTCTAGCTATGGCACAAGCAGTGTGGGACTGCGAAACAGGAAGGTGGGAGTGCAAAGTCAGAAAAGAAAGAAGACAGTGCCCAATACGTGAAGATATACGAAGCTCCATGCTCTTGAGTTGATGGCTTTTGCTACTGCGCTTGCCTGTGGACATAGCAGACTCTGTCTTCTTCAGTCTCAGCGTGGCTGGGACTGCCACTACACTTGCTGATTATGAAAATCTTGTCAGGCACAATGAGGACCAAAAGGTGAGGAAACGATAGGGAGCGTCCCTGAGTGAAGTGGGATAATTTTCCACTAGTTATGTTGGACATTGATAAATCATTAGGGTGGGAGTTACATCTTTTTGAAAGTTACAGGGTATCTTAATTGCTTTTTATTGCTGGGACAAAACACCTGATGTGTACAACTTAAAAGAGGAGAGGTTTATTTTAACTCACAGTTTCAGTCCATGGTTGGCAGGTTCAAATGCAGAAACAGAATAGTAGATGGCCCTGCTATAAAGGAAATCCACCCACTTCATTGTGACCGGAAAGCAGGGAGAAAAGAGAGGAGCTGGGGACCAGAATATGTCCTTCCAAGTTACACCTTCAGTGATCCACTCTTCCTGACAAGTCTCAAAACATGAAAATTTGGTGGGGTGATTCACAGCACAGGTCAGTCATTATCAAATTCTAAACAGCAGTTTTCAGTGACTATTTTTGAAATAAAAATAATTCCATAATATGCAAGAAATATCACTATGGGAGCTGGAGCTTACATAAGTAAAAACAAATTTGAAGTAATAACAGGTCCCTCATGCAGGAAAAAGGTGGATGTATTTAAATTTGCTTCACATATTCATCCTGCACATGCTATTTCATTTGGGGCAGGGATCTTACTGATAATGGCTGAAATATTGTTCTGGCTATCTGATTTCTAAGTATGATTTTAATTCTAATAGTTTTTTATCTATTTTTCATCTAGTTATACATGTATCTTCTCTGATGTATAGTTAGCACTATAAACTAGATAAAAATGTGATTGTGGTGGAAACATTGGAGGTTGAAAAATTATTTCACTTAGAAGATCAACAAAGTGAGCACAGAGAAGATATGATTGAGTTAAACCATTTAAGACTTAAGTAAAGATGATAAAAGAGAATTTCAGGTAAAAGAATGAATGACATGTTAGAAATATCGGGAAGTAACATAAGAACTCACTACATTTATTGAAAATAGTCTTATAAGAAAAATAAATGCATTATAATGCTAGAAAGAGAGTTTGAAATCAAAAGATGCAAAATGTTGCTTGAGGTTTTCAGTTTTATTCTATAGATATTTTCCACTTGACTGAAATTTTTAACAGGAAATAAACAGTGTTTTTGAAAGGTAATTCTGAAAAGCAAAGTTCTCTACAGACTAGAGTAAGCAAAACAGTAAAATGTGACAGAAGAAGTCACAGAATTAATTAAAAGCACAAATGATGTAGTCTGACAGGGCAGTAAAGCAAGCACAGAGACAGAACAGACATCAGCGTCAGGCCGTGCCACAAAAGCGACTTCTTTTCCCTCCAAAGACCGTGAGTTGGAAAAGCCCTGTAGTGGTCCTGACAGGCTGATGATATTTTACTGGATCTTCTCAGAGACTTATCATACGTGCACAAGTTCATAGGAGGAGATTGAATATATAACCCCTAAAGGGCACAAGTAGTGCAAAGATCTTTTGAAAATTAATCTTTTATCAATTTTTCACTTCTCATAACACCAAAAGTACTCCTCTCATCTGAGTCCTTCCTAAGGTCTCTGCACACCCAGTATAAAAATATCATCATGTCACCATCAGTTCTGCCATGTAAAATGCACCAACAACAGTGTGACTTGTCACAGTGACCTTCTAACTATCACAAGCACAACTGCATGTGGCCCAGTAATCAATACGGACCTAGGATCGATTCACATACTGTGGAGACTGGCAGCCTAGCACCTCAAAAATGTTTCTCAGTGACTTCTTGTTTTCATTTTTCCACCTTTGGTTTTCTTTATATTTGGAAACATAAACTCCATGTGATGTATGCATATGAGTGAAGGCATGGCTATGTGTGTGTGTGCACATATGTCTTGTGTAATCATGGAGAGAACATGAATTTAGCTAAGCTTATATCTTGAATGTATCAAGGGATTGATATTTCAGAACTCTGATATAAAGAAAAATGAATCGTTTCACTTCCAGGTCAGCAGCTTGAATTCAGCTCAGCTCAGTGTTAACTCTAAGTATGAAATATGTGTTGTTTAGGTTCGTTCCAGAATAAAAATAGAACGGTTGCCCTATTCACAGCTGAACGCCATCCGTATTTTCCCAATCAGCAGCACACTCCTTCTGACAGTGAGGCTCAATCCAAGAGGGTGCAGTACAGTGGATTAATAAAGCGTCTTGTTCAGAATAGGTAAGTGCACTCTAAATCTTTCAAAGACTATTGTTACTGAAATGAGAATTAAATAAACATGTTCTATTTTATTCACACATCTTTAGTAGAATGAGTCCATAGCTTACTAAGATTAGTATTGTACTCAAGGTGATATTTAGATTAAGACTGCTCTGTCAAGTAAAAAGAACTATTTGGGAATGAGGAAAACCAATGACTATTTTCTCACCTTAATTTCTATTATTATATTTTATTATGGCCTAGAGTGAGTGCCTTCACTCTAGGTGGGTGATCCACAATATTTCTGTAATAACGAATGGGTGGATGGATGGATAGAAGGGTGGATGAATGGATGGTCTGTGAGGCAAATATGGAGACAAAACCCATAATGCATACAGAGACTTTTGTGTTGCTTGAAAATACACCAACAAGTGCTTCAATTTAAGTAGATGCATTCACCTTGAACATAACCTGGAACAGGAAGCAGAAATAGAAGAAGGTGGGGTCATAAACTGTACCCACCTCCCTGCTTAGTGGCTACACTCTCTTCTATTGTCCTATGTTTAACCTAGAAATAGTACACTTGTCTCTTTAGATTCCACACTCTGTTTCTTTTTACTTTATCACACATTGCAACCCTTCACTGAAATTGTACTTGCTCCTGGGTCAGTATATACTGAATGTTTTCATAGGCAGAAAAGTAGTGTGGCCACCTGATAAATGTTTACTGAAATAAATTAAATAATTAGATACTATTTTACTTTGATTCATTCCAAAAATAATTAAGATTCTAAGATGTACTAAACACTGTTATGAGTATGAGAGATACAACATGAATAAAATTTCTGAGTTAGCAATGTGTTAAATACTCAGAAGATACAGACGTAAAATGCTGAACACAGCATGGAAGCATTTATGTTAAGATGGAAGTTATTTCACTTTAAAATTTAAAATACCAAGCAATGCTTCACTGATAACAAAACAGTTGTTTCAATACTAAAAGAAGGTAAGGAAACTAACAATGTGGTGATTAGTAGACAGTTCCAATGGGAATTAATGGCAGGGCCCAGGCCTTGCAAAGTTAGTGTAGCTAGGCAGAAGCAATGAAGGATGTATAGGATGTCTCAGTGTACAAGCCTTACAAGTCAGGATACTGACTTGTACTTGGAGTGACACAGAAAACTATTAAAAGGTTCTAAGCAGAAAAAAATAGCATGATTTGAGCCACATTTTTAGAGAGTGCTCAGTTATTTTCAGAAGAGATTCAAAAATAAATCGGAGCATCATAAGAGTTGAAAACTGCTGAGATTCTTACTGTAATAATCGGGGGAATGGGCCACGGATTTAGCTCAGTGGCATAAGCGCCTGCCTTGCAAGCACGTGGTCTTGAGTTTGATCCCCAGTAACAAAATAATAATAATAATAACAATAATAATAATAATAATCAGGGAGAAATTTGCCCAGAGTGTAGACCAGGTCCAATAATGAAGACAGAAAAAACTATCAGAATCTAGATATAATTAGAATTATATTCTACAAGGAATATTTTTGAATATACTAGTCAGTGTTTGGCAAGGTATTTCAAAGAAATATATTTATTGCAAAGGATTACATGCTTACATAATCCTTTAAGAATCTGGAAAGCAATGATTAGAGGAATCCCTTTCTATCTCTCAAAAAGCTGCCAATGTTTACCAGTCAGGACTTCAAAGAAACCAGAGCTGATAGTCAAAGCTGTAGTAAGGTGATATGAAATATGCATCTCTCTCCTTGCTGGGGAGAAGGATATTTACTCCCACTTCTTCACTTAACAAACAGTATCCAAGTACATAGAATCCACAAAACCTAAGCTCATGAAGACTCCTTTCACAAAGGAATCTGTAAATGAAGGGGAAAGTGCAGAAATGAGCGTATAGAGCACTGAGTTAATCTAGCCAATTTATAGCTTAGACATGAAGTCAGAGAGGACAATGGGAAACAACTCTAGGGTTTTTGGAGGGAGACAAATGAAATTTTACTTATTGAGCTGGATAGCAGATTCAGGGTTGACTAGTGAAGTATTCAACTTAGGAAATGTTTGGTTTTTAAATGGTTAGCAGATACACAAGGGGAGGTATGACACACTCTGTTGGATATGTATAGCTAAAGAAATCAGGAAACAGTCCAGGCTAAAGATAAGCAGTTAATGGTATGAGCAAATAGGTGGCATCCCAAGTCAAAAGACCTAATGAGAACCCTAAGGAAATTGATGATGGCAGAGAAGGCCCACCTAATATTTGAGATTTAGACAGCATCACCAGCATCAGAAAGGATCACTAATTCTCTGGGAAAGGGAGAAAAAGAAGCAGTAACCAAGGAAGGGATTGGTTGTAAAAAAAGGAAACCAGAGCGGTGTGTAGTCTTGGAAGTCAAGAAAATATTTTAAGAAGGATAATCACGTTTAAAATGCTAGTAGGTCAAATAACTGAAATAGGTCATATATCAGAATTGATGACAGAATAGAATATATAGAATGATGACACTGATACACTTGATAAGGAGAGTCATGGCAAAATGATGAAACTCAAACTTATATGGGAGAGAAATTGGAAAATGTTTAAGAACTTTTTCTCCAAAGAGAAAAGAATGCCAGGAATAACACCTGGAATAGGCAGTGGAGATGGGAGGGAAGGGTAAGATTTGAACTTTGAAAAGGGGAAAAATAGCTGTAGATTTATCTTCTCAGGAGGCTAATTCAGTAGTGAGGAAAAAAATATACCCAGACATGTCTTAGAATAGGTTGCTGGGGAGTGATCTAGTGACTTGCTAATCAAAGTGAGACACAGCACCTGAAAATATAGTGCTGACGAAACTCAGAGCTGCATTTTACACAAGAATATCCCAGGTGAGTCCTATTCATATAAAATTTTGGAGACAATAATTTAAAACACAAATGGGATTGGTCTTAACCTGAAAAGCACAGACATATAAAAGGAAACTGTTACAGATATTAATGAGGTTGAAAGTTAGGGAGGGGAAGGTAAAGAAATCCTGCCTGATTGCTTCTACTCTCTAACTAGGAAAGAAAATGCCAACTGAGATTGAGGATGGAAAGATAAGATACCAGAATTTAGATATATTAGTAGTGGATGTGAAATAGTTGACCAGGATACAGAAGAGAAAGTGCACAAGAAAAATACAATAAACGGTAGAAGTTTAGTGGTCATCATGCCACGAGTGAGTAATGAGCAGTGACTGATCTGACTTCTTCAAGCTGAGGGGAGTTGTAGTTGTTGATCAGCAGTCAGAGACACTCTACAACAGGTTTATCTATGATCCTTGATAAACAACAGGCATCTCGGGCCAGGCATTTAGCTCAGTGGCTTAAGCGCCTGCCTGGCAAGCGCGAGGTCATGAGTTCGATCTCCGGTACCAAAAAAACAAAACAAAACAAAAAAAAAAACACACCACAACAGGCATCTTCATCTTGTGTAGTTTTAAGTCTAGAGGAGACAAAGCATAAGAAAAAATTAAATATGCATGGGTCAAATAATATATTCAATAGGATAATTATAAATAATGGCAACAAAGATTTCCACCAAGAGGAGCTAGTAACGGCTTCCCATAAACAGGATAAGGACGAGGTTCAAGGACTTTCAGAGCCTGATTTGTCATCTAATATCTTCAAAACTTATTGAAATAATAGCAAAAGGATCCAGAAAGTACACACAATATTTAGTTTTTACAATTGCACAAGTATTCTTTGTGCTGCTGCTAGAATGTCTAATGCTGTCCCATTTTGGAAGCCAGTTTCTCTCACTAATTTTATTTCTTCATTTAGGAGAGAGTTCAGCTGTGGTATCATTTAAGGCCCACTGAGTATAGTCAGTTAAGGCATGACAATGTGTCATATAACCCTCTCTCTTGATAAAACCTGGTGGCTCCAAGTAAAAGGAATCTAATATATTTGTTATTGGTTTTATCTGTGAGATTATATGAGATTTAGTATCTTCTATGTAAGAAAACATTTTTTAAGAAATTAGAGCTTGTGTAATCGAAGATGAGCATTAGAGCAGACAGTAAGTTTTGAAACTCACTGATTGTTAGATTCCTTTATTGATGGATTCTGACATTTTAGCATAAGCCCCTCTAGCTTTAGTAGTAATTATCTCTAAAATTTTATGATCTTTGAGAACCAGATTATGATAATTAACTCATTATTTTGACCAATGAAAAATTCTCTAAGTTTTTGTGCATATGTGTTGTATTTGTAAAAACAAGTCTCAGCATCAATGTGATTAGTTGGAAACCTGGAGATGTAGATGTAGACGTAGATGTAAATGTAAACATAGACACATACATGCATACATACATACATACATGCATGCGTGCATGCATACATACATACATACATAAATTATAGTATTTAGACAGGATAAAAATCTCTCCAGGGTAGGGGCTGGGCTTTTAGGCATAAATAAAGGAATGGGTAAAGAAATGTTATACCAGTTACAGTTTAAGTGAGATCATTTTCTTGGTGATTATTTTATTGAGGTATGAAGATTGCAAAGAAGGAAAAAGTCAGAGGAGGACAAAGAAACCTGTGCCAATGCCCAGAAATAACCGGGTTTTTATTCCTCTATAGTCATGATTATCCAGGACTCCTCCATGAAGAAGACAGGTAGAGATCACAACCTGGCCAGGGAAAGGAGGCAGAGTGCCCCGCAACACTTTAGTCTTCTAGACAGCCTGGGAAGAGGAATCTGCACTCTGAGGCCTCGGATGACAGCCATGCTTTGTGGAGTGAGGTGGAGTCTTAAGTCATTTTAAGTTGCATTTCTTGAATGACCAATAATGTTGAGCATTTTTTCACATATTTATTCCTCAGTTGTATTTCTTCACCTGAGAAGAGTGTATTCATCTCAAATGCCCATTTATGGACTGAGACTTTGAATTTGAGAAGCTTGATTTTTTAAGTACTTTATGTGCTCTAGAATGCAGTCCCTTTTCTAAGGGACAGTTGGCTAAAATT
Organism: Dolichotis patagonum; assembly: GCA_004027295.1. Lineage (NCBI taxonomy): Eukaryota > Metazoa > Chordata > Mammalia > Rodentia > Caviidae > Dolichotis > Dolichotis patagonum. Next base: position 5,280 of record PVJX010029588.1, on the reverse strand, counting down.
TTTTCCTCGATTTGTGGGTTTTCTTTTCACTCTATTGGTGATTTATTTTGACATGCAAAAAACTTTTTAATAACGTGAGATCCCAGTAGTTGATTCTGGAAACTATTTACCACGCAGTTTGATTTCTGTTCACTAACTCTCTGCTTACCCCTAGTCTTCAAGATTTTTACCTACTTTATTTTCCAGCAGATTTACTGTTTATGTTTTAATATTTAGAATATTGATCCATTTTGACTTTCTTTAGTGCACGGTAATAGACATATGTCTAGTTTTAGTTTTTGGCATATGGAAAAGCAGCTATTTCAGCATCATTTATTAAAGAGGTACTTTTTTATCGCTGGCCCCTTTGTTAAAGTTAAGGTTGCTAAGTGTGTTTCTACTTGTGGGTATATCTTCAAATCTCTTTCATTGCTCTTCAAGACTGTTTTTGGCCAGTATTATGCTCATTTTTATCACAGTAGTTTTGTAGTGTTATTTCAAGTCTGGGGCTGTGATGCTTCCTGCCTTGCCTTTGTTGCCCAAGATTGCCTTTGTCATTCTAGGTCTCTTTTGGTTCCAGATGAATTTTAGGAATGATTTCTTTATATCTGTGAGGCATGTTAATCATATTTTGATTGGAATTTCATTAAATCTGTATAACAATTTTGGGAGAGTGGCCATTTTCCCATTTGTTCTTCCTATCCATGAACAAGGAATGTGTTCCCATTTTCTGAAACCATCTTTGATTTCTTCTTTCAGAGTACTGTAGTTTTCGATGTGTAGGTGTTCTACTTGCTTTGTTAGATTGATTCTGAAGTATTTCATTTCTGAGATTGTTATTGTGAGGAGTATGGTTTCCTTTATTTCTCTCTCAGTGAATTCGTTGTTTGTATACAGGAATGCTATTCATTTTTGCATGTAATTTTGTATTCAGCTACAGTACTCAATTTGGTTGTTAGATCTGGTGGTCTTTCAATGGAGTTTTTGGGGTCTTCTATGTAAAGGATCATATCATCTACAAATAATGATAGTTTAACTTTCTTTTTCCTATCTTTGTTCCTTTTATTTCTCTTTCTTGTTTAATTGGTCTGGGTAATGTTTCCAGAGCTGTATTGAATATGAAAATTGATAATGGATATCCTTGCCTTTCTAAATGTAGTTTGGAAGCTTTCAGTTTTTGTGTATTTAATAAGATGTTGGCTATCGATTTGTCATATATGACTTTTATAAGATTGAGGTAAAGACCAATTATTCCAATTTTCTGTAGAGTTTTTATCATGAGTGAGTGTTGGACTTTATCAAAAGCTTTTTCTGCACCTATTAAGATGATCATGTGATTCTTGTCTTTGGCTCTGTTGATATGGTGGATTACATTTATTGATTTGAATATGTTGAACCATCCCTGAATTCCTGGGATGAATCCCACATTGTCATATTATCTTCTTGATGATTCACTACATTTTGTTTGCCAATATTGTATTGAGGATTTTGTATCTAATGTTCATTAGGGAGACTGATCAGTAGCTCTCTTTTTGGTTGGGTCTTTCTCTTGTTTTGGTATCAGGGTAATACTTACTTCTAGAAATGAGTATGAAAAAAGTATTTCCTTTTCAATTTCATCAAAGAATTTGAGGAGTGTTAGCATTAAGTCTTCCCTAACTTTCTTACAGAATCTGGCCATTAATCTATCAGGACCTAGACTTTTCTTTGTTGGTAAGTTTGTAATTACATTTTAAATTTCATTAACTGAAATTGGGTTATTCAGAATTTTTATCTTCTTGAGCCACCTGTGGTAATTAACAGTTTTCTAAGAATCTGTCCATTTGTCCTGTGTTACTGAATGTATGAGTGTAAACATTTTAGATATAGGTCTTGATGATCTTCTGAATTTCCACATGATGTCTAGTAATTTCATCATTTTCATTCCTTATTGCATGAATTTCAGTTTTTTCTTTCCTTTTTATCAGGGACTTAGCCACGATCCCCAACTGCATGTATGAGGGGTATGTTGAAGGATAAAGTAAGAAACAGAAATAGATTTAGTAATTCATGATTGGTGCTGGGAGGTCAAGGCCTCAAGATCAGCAAAGATCCATATACTCCAAACCTGCCACTATTTATTGTAGAATGTAATGGTTATATACAATGATAGGAGGGACTAGTGGAAGATTCAGAGGTTGATAACTCAGCAGGATAATTATGGGATGTCTTTAAAGAGTAGAAATGACTTTATGCTAGGAAGGATGTTGCTCTGGAATTTTTTTTCCCTTTTAGTAGTTTTAGTTTAGTCTTAGTGAGTGGGAGAGGATGGCCCACCCCAAGAATAAATAGGAAGTTTCAAAAAGGTGATACCAAAACCCCAAGCCTCCATTTATCACTTATGGAAATATATAAAATTAGTCATTGTGAATTCATAGTCCCCAATACCTGTTGGGGGGGGTTATTAATTTTATTTGTTCTTTCAAAGAACCACCTCTTCTATTCATTAATTCTTTTTATTGTTCTTAGTCTCAATTGTGTTAATTTCTGCTCCAGTCTTTATAATTTCCTCCCTTCTTTGGTCCTTGAGTTTGACTTGCTGTCCTTTTTCTAGAAGTTTGAGGAGTAGCATCAGGTTATTTGTGCTCATTCTGCTTTCCTGATGTAAGAATTTATTACAATAAATTTCTCTCTAAAAAAAATTTAAAAAATAAAAATAAATTTCTCTCTGGGAACTACTTTCATTGTGTCACACAGGTGTTCTGGTAAGTTACATTTGCATTTTTGTTTGCTTGTAGATATTGTTTAATTTCTTCTTTAATTTCCTCTGTGATCCTTTGGTTATTCAGGAGGGTATTTCTTAATTTCCATGTGTTTGTGGAGTTTTTACAGTTTCTTTTGTCATTAATCTCCAATTTCATAGCATGATGATCAGATAATATGCATGGGATAATTTTGATTCTTTTGCATTTATCTAAGCATGCTCTAAGGGCTAGTATATGATCTATTTCAGAGAATGTCCTATGGGCAACTAAGAAGAATGTATAGTCTGATGTTGTTAAGATGGATACTCTGCACACACCTACTAAGTCTATTTGTTCGCAAGTTTTATTCAGTTCTGTAATTTCTTTGATGATTTTTTGTCTATCTGATTTGTCTCTTTGTGATAATGGCATGTTAAGGCTTCTTATTTTAATTGTGTTATTAATTATTTGATTTTTCTTATCTATTAATATGTCTTATATAGATGGATGCTCCCTTATTTGGTGTGTGTGTGTGTGTGTGTGTGTGTGTGTGTGTATATATTTTTTAGATTGCTATCTCTTCCTCATGAAGTTTTCCACAAACCAGCATGTAGCAACCTTCTTTATCTCTTTTGATCATTCTTGGTTTGAAGTTAACATTGCCTGCAAACAGAATAGCTACCCCTGCTTTTTAGTGGGTTCCTGTTGCATGAAGTATTGTTTTCCATCTTTTGACTTTCAGTGAATTTCCTTTTGAATTGGAAGGCTTTCTCGTATACAGTTGGATTTTGTTTCTTGATCCATTTTGCCAGTCTGTTTCTGTTAATTGGTGATGAGGTCATTGATGTTAATGGTTATAACTGATATTTATTGGTTTATTTTTGACATATCTCTCTGCTATTGATTCTTTACCTTTCCACTCTGTTTAATTATTTGCTCTGCTTGGTATTCCTTTCTGTTGGTGTTTGTGAAATTGTGATCACTTTTATATCTATTGAGAATATCTTTCAATACTCTTTGTAGGGTTCGTTTGGTGGTCATGAAGTTCTCGGGTTTTCTTTGTTATGGAAGTATTTTATTTTCCGTTAATTCTGAAAGATAGTTTTGCAGGGTACTTCAATCTGGGTTGGAAGTTGTTTTCTTTTAGGGATTAAAATACTTCACTCCTTATGTTTCTTGACTTGATTGTGTTGAAAAGTCTTCTGTAATTCTGATGGGCTTTAGTTTATATGTGATCTGTTTATTTTCTCTAACAACTTATAACATTCTGTTCTTATGATAGATTTCTGGGATCTTGATTATTATATCTGAGTGTAGATTTATTTTGGTTATTGCTAATTTGAGTTCCATATGCCTCACTTGTCTGTATGTCAATTTCTTGTCCCATGCTTGGGAAATTTTATGCTATTACTTCCACAAATAGTCTTTTTATTTCAATTGTGTTGACTCCTTCTTTTTCATTTACACCTATTGTTTTTCTTTGCTTCATATTGCAGCTATTTAATTGTTGTTTCTTAGTTCCTTGTTATTTTTAAAAAATCTTCCCTTTCCTGATCACTAGTTGGAATCTTGTCTTTAAGGACTGAGATTGTATCTTCATATTCACTCAAGTGTGTTTTCCAGTTTTTGACAGAATTTTTTTTATTTTCTGGATATCAGTTTGAATCTGTTTCATTCATTCTATTTCCTCCCTATTTCTTATATTGTTTTCAAGGTTTCCATCATTTTCCAATGCTCCTCAATATTTTATCTATGTCTTCTTTGGATATGCTCAGCATTTCCTTGTTTTTATTATTTCTTCTTTTACTTAGATTATTTCTGATCTGATCTCCTCTACAGTTTTCTTGATTTCTGTACTTTAGTTGCTATGATTTCATAAATATTAAGTGTGTGACTTACACTTTTTTTTATGACCATGTCTCCTGGATTTGTTTGGGATGGGCTGCATCCCAAGGAACATTGCATTTTGTTCCTTCACTTTGTTATCCTGTATTTCTGTGGAACAGGCAATTTCACAGTCACAGTTGCTTCCTGAATTGGTGTTGGCAGCCTGTCTAGGAGTGGTCTTTCCAGTTTGGTGAATATCATTGAGTGGATCTTTCCAGGCCTCACATGTTGTACTGAGGCTCTCCACGTTGCTGGGTTTCCTGGGCAGGCCTTTCCTGTTTGCTGTTTCCAAGGACATTGACCCTCCTTGGCTGGCTAGGGTCACTGGGTGAGGCTTTGCCATGTCCTTCACTGTGTCCTGATCCTTCCTGGCTTGTTGGGCCTTTCCCTGGCCCGCATAGCACTTCTATGTTCCCCCACATGGTTGGGGTCACTTTGTGGGTCTTTCCCTGGCTCTGCATTGTACACCTAGACTCCAGAGATAGTTGGGGTCACTGAGAAAGTCTTCCTCAAGCCCCATGCAGCACAGGGTTGCTCCCCCATGGGCTGGAGTCATTGGGCAGGTGTTTCCTGAGTCCTGTGCTGTGCCCTAATTCTCCCTGTATGCTTGGGGCACTGGGAAAATCTTTTCCCAGCCCTGCATGCCTTACAAAGGCTCCCTGACCAGCTGGGGTCACTGGATGGGTATTTC
>PVJX010029587.1:0-22794 GCA_004027295.1 Dolichotis patagonum | reverse complement strand
TTTGGTCAGGTTCAGTTCAGTTTTGAGATAGGGTCTTGGCTATGTAGTACAAGCTGGTCTCAAACTCACAGCAGTCCTCCTGCCTCAGCCTCCCAAGCACTGTGATTATAGGCATATGCCACCATGCCCGTTTTAATCTTTCTGTCCTTAACGTTCCCTGAAGATAGCTCTTGACTGTCCACTAATCCCTAGTTCAATATTCTCCACTCATACTGGCAGTGGGCTTGCAGAAAGGCTCATTCATCCCTAGGCAGCTCTTTATGGATGCATATTCACTATTTGTTCTTCTGACTCATTATTTATAGAACATATTAAAGGACCCAGAAGGAAGAACACATAGAGTGAAAGAACAACTGTAAGGCTGAAGCTAGTCCACACCTCATGGACCTACTCTCAAAACAGTTTACAAACTCATCAACATCCCACCCCATGTGATGATGAACACTCATAATTTCAGCAGCCTCTTGATACTGAAGCAAGAGGACTGCTGCAAGTCTTCTTGGACTATACAGTGAGTTCAAGGGCAGACTTAAGTATATAGTAAAATCCTGCCCCCCCAAAAAAAAAAAGCATGCACTGGCATTGAGTTCTAAGGCTGTAGGTGTGAATCTACTCCTCTAGTCAGACAGACCCACTTCCCACATGCTGTTCTGTGTACATCTCACCTGCCCAGAGAGAACCTAGAGCTTTATATTTTTACTTTTCCTGAAATATGGCCTCTAATTACAAACCAACTATCCTCAAAGAGTTTGGGGAGGGCAGGTAGACACAGCTCAGTGGTAGAATGCTTGCCTAACGTGCATGAATCCACTGATTTGATCCCCAGTACCACAGAGGGGATAAAAAGGTGTGTTCCCCAAACCAGGGCCATCAGCTATAACCTAGAAACCTGTTAGAAATGCAAACTCTCAGGTCCCACTCCAGATCTACTGCATCAAAAATACTTTTACCCTCAATATTGGCAAGTGAACTCACAGCCTCACACATCCTAGGGAAGTGCTACATCCGCGGCCCTCATCAGAAACGTCAGTAAGCCCTGTTGGTGATTCTGATGCACACTGAATTTTGAAGAACACTGCCACAAGCCAGCTACTTCATGTGGAATGAAGTGACCAAGGGCAGTACTTTTATCCACTACTGATTTTAAAATCTAAAAGCTCCTAACAACCTAAACACAAGGAAAAAAACCTCCCCAGCTTTGAGTTTACTTTCACCACCAAATTATATAAAAATTTATCACTAAACCTACCTAGTATTTGTTCAAAATGCATGTTCCAGAGGCCCTGTCCAGACTGGAGAAGGTATACTCAGAAACATGCATTTTTAGCAGGTTTTTTTGTATAATGAAGTTTAAAAAAATGGATAGTCAGTGAATTCAAATATAGATTCACCCATAGTTGTAAGGGGTAATATTTACTTTATGCAACTGTCCAAATGTCTTTAATACCTTGTGAGCCAAGAGAAGCCATTTTAACTTGGAAGCCTCTTAAATGTCATGCCACTGAGTAAAACCACTTAAGTTGTCTGTCTTTACAAAACACTAGAAATCCAATTGGAAATTTCAGGTGCCAGCAAATTACTACATTTTTCACATGTCTCCACTAAGAATAAGTCACAAACAGCCAGGCATGATGACACATGCCTGTAATGCCAGCGCGTGGGGAGGTTGAGGCAAGAGGACTGCTGTGAGTTCAAGGCCAGACTGGGCTACATGAGTTTAAGGCCAGCCTGAACTACATGGCAAGACCCTGTAGCAGGAAAAAAGAAAAAAGGATACAAAGAAAAACTTAAGTCTTAGTACTCCATAAACCCCCAAAGATAAATCTCACTAGCATTTGTCTTTTTTTTAAGCAAGTGTCTTGAGTACCATCTACATCCATATGTAGGGCCAGACATATAAGTTCAGTGGCATAAGCACTTGCCTGGCAAGTACAAGGTCCTGAGTTCAATTCCCAGTACCAAAAAAAAAAAAAAAAAAAAAAAACCATATCCAACATCTCTGAAGTATAAAGATGATGAAGTGGTATTTTTCCTTAAAGTAAGGACCAGCAATTTGAGTCAGTTTTTTATGTAACAAATCTTCTGATTACTTTTGCTTTGAGATAAACTTTTAGGAATCAGAGCTATCCAAATTGTTTAAGAACAGGTTAAAAATACTCAATGGGCAGTGAAAGTATTTAAATTAGTTACCAAAAAATAAGTTCCTCTGCAAAAGTCCTAAAGTTGAAATAAAAAACCATTCTGGCTATTACCAATCACCTACAGCTCCAAATTTTCTTTAGGAAGTTTCAGCATTTGTACTAAACCAAAGAATCAAAGTCTCATCTAGAAGTCTACCATCAAAACCTTCAACAGTGATTTTGGTTTTCTGGCATCCATTCTTACTGCTCTACTAGACACCAACCTATCAACATGTCTACCAATTTTTGCAATCCAAATGAGTTAATTTTAATTTCTTAGAAAGTAAGGACTACATCAATTAGTTCAACTAAAGTAAAATGACACTAGTCATCACACCCCTACAGGATACAACCATAAAGTTACAGTTCCACATCATCACGTCATCTTCATAAGAACCCTGCAAACTAGCTTCCATCACCCCATTTTGTAGACAAGGAACTCAGAGCTCAGACCATTTAACACAGCAAGTACACTGTACAGCCAGAATTCAAAGTCAAGATACAGATTATGAGACACAGACTATCATTTCTTTCTGAGGCCTAAACAAAAGTCATTTTCAATCTCTCTAAACCTCAGTCACCGTCCCTAAAATAAGCATATCTCCTCCAGAGTAATTATAACACTAAAATGAAATCCAGTGATTCCTAAGAGGTTACTTATAAGCCCAGCACTTGGGAGTCTAAGGCAAGAGGTACACTTTGAGTTCCAGGTCAGTCTAAGCTACATAGTGAGCTCAAGCCCAACGTGAACTAAAGAGCAAGGTTCTGCCTCAAAAAAATAAAAAAAATAAAAAAAAAATTGGGGGGGGGGGGTACTGGGGATTGAACTCATGACTGCCTGCTTGCAAAGCAGGCGCTTAAGCTACTGAGCTAAATCCCCAGCCCTCAAAAAAATTTTTTAAAAATAAAAGAGAATACTGAAATAAATTTTGCAAAGTTGTTTTCTCAGGCTTCTTGTTTTTCGTTGTTTTGGGTTTTTGTTTAAAACAGGGTCCTGCTGTATAGTTCAGGCTGGCCTTGAATTCACAACAATCCTGCCTCAACTTCCCCAAGTGATGGGATTACAGGCATTTATCACCATGCCCACCTACAAATTTTTACAATAAAGCAAGAAAGGTAAAAATCCCCAAAACAGAAATTCCCAAAACCTCACCTCCAAAAACAGGCAAAATGTACTTCTTGGAGGCCTTAAGTTAAAATTAGCTAAGGCAGAATCTTCTCTATTTTTAACTGAAAAGAACCCTGGAGCTAGGCCAGGTTCCCAGGCTAGGGCTTACCCAGTGGTCAACTTCAGACAAGCCCAAAGTCAATATTCACTTGGACTGCTGGGAAGCACTGTTCCTGCATACACTGTGGCTTTCTTACCCTTTCTCCAGGCAAGCACAACCTCCTGAACAGAATGTTTGACATCAAGTAACTTTATTTTGCACTTTGTGGCTTAAAACATTTTTACCACTGAAACTTTTGAATTTTCTTATAAGTGGGTTATGTGGCCAAGTGTGGTGGTAAATGTCTGTAATCCCAGCACTCAGGAGACTGAGGCAGGAGGATTGCTGTGAGTTCAAGTCCTGCCTGGGCTACAGGGTGAGTTCAAGGCCAGCCTGAACTGCACAGCGAAACCCTGTCTCAGAAAGAAAAAAAAAAAGTAGGTTACACAGCACCTTAGGAAGTTGAGGCAGGAGGATCACAAGTCTGACCCCAGACTAGGCAATAAAAAAAAGAAAAGAAGTAGGTTATGCACAATTTCACCTCACAAGATAAAAAGGTGTATCTGACACTAAACTTGGAATTGTGTCCCAGGTGTCAGGGGTCTGGAGAACAACATGGTCCCTTCTCTAAAAAGCTTTATATTTCTCCTTGGGAAAAAGCTGTATTAATGTGAGCAGTATCTCATACAAGTAATTGAAATTCTGAGAATCAAACAAAAGTACAAGAGAGGGCAAAGGTCAAGACACACAACAGCAAAGACAACAAACTCAAAGTAAGGACTTATAAGAGCATACAATATATTAAATAATATATAAGATTTATTTTTAAATGCAGTGACCAAAAGTAAATAGGTCTTACTCTAAAAGAAACTACTTTTGTCTCCATGTAAATTACTAAACAACAAAAAGGTGAGGGTGTAACTTGTGTCTCAGTGGGGGAAAGGCCAGCTAACTAGCAACAAGGTTTAAAAAGAAATGCTTAAAAAGAAATGCTGAACTAGAAGGCTCTGCAGGTCTCACTAGTTATGACCCTGTAACAACTGCAACCCAAGTGGATCCATAGACATCCATCCCCATTAACCCCGAAAGACAGGACCCCCACAGGGCACACACCCTGTGCATACGCTTTCAAACATAGGCTTTTTTTTACAGCATAATATACTTAACATTCTGTGCTCTCCTTTGTCTGTGGATTCAAATCTTGTTCAGCTCTATAACTTGTCTAAGCTACTTAAATTCAATTTATTTACCCCTTTTTCTTTAAAATGGTGTCAGCAGTACTGCCCTTCACAGAATTCTGTTTAGTTCTGGTTTGGTTTTGTTGAGACAGGGTCTCACTATTTACCCGAGGTTGGCCTTGAACTCTCAGTGATCCTCCTGCCATAGCCTCCTGAGCCCTGGGACTGCAGGATGTGCCACTGCGCCTGGCCCTTCACAGAATTAATGAGGCAATATCTATAATGGGCCTGACACAGTAAGTACTCAACAGATGCTGCTGATTGTTACTTGACCGTCGTTACACAAGAGTTGAATCAGAATCACTCAACACTATTCCCCCTTATTATTCCTTCTTTCATTTTTTTCATTTTTTTTTAATGTGTCAAGTGGACCCAATGGCTTTCTCCAGTTTACTGCCACATTACCTTTTAAATCCTTTAATCCCAATAACCAGACAAGCAATGTAATACCTCATTTCTGATCCTTTCGTGTTATTTCGCTATTTCTCCAAGTGAAGTGAAGCAATCTTCCCCCTTTATATCCCTGTAGCCACGGTTGGAAAAACACAAAATATATATTGTAAGTCTAAAACTACACTGTGTAGGAATGTTTTCCTACATTTTTAAATCTGAAGTATAGGAACAGTCATGAAGTAGGCACAATGACTCACTTTTTATAAAACGTAGCATATTCAATACCCTTGTGATGAAACATACAATTTCTTCTACACTTAACTATTCCCATCTGAATTTGTCATGGAAAGCAGAGAAACAGCATCATGAATTGTAGAATAATAAGATGAAATAATCAATGGTTGTACATATCAACTGGTACTGACCTAGATACAGTAAGGGCCAGATTGTGTCACATAACTCTGAACTTGGCCCACCCTGGTCTACGTTTACAACAAACTAAAGTTGAAAAGAAGTCTTAGGAAAGTTCTGATAGAGGGTAGAAACTGTTTACATATTGAGTAACGGCTTATCACAGCCCTGAACTTGAGGCCAAACAAATAAAAATTTAACTGCAAACTCCAATACGTCAGGTCAAGTAATTATACACACAATGGATGAAATGTAGTTTTAAAGTAGTGTAGGTGGCTAGCCAGAGTGTCACACACCTGTAATCCCAGCACACAGAAGGCAGAGAGGCAAAAGGATCACAAGAGTTCGTGGCCAGCCTAGGCTACATAGTGAGTTGAGAGATAGGCTGAAATCACTAGTGAAACCTCATCTCAAAAAAAAAACAAAGGTTCACTTTGTTCTAATTGATCGCAAGGTAGCTGAAAGTCAGCAAAGTTAATACGTGAAAAACAAAAAATACTAAACCTGCCACAGAACTCAGAACTCACTTACAGAAAGGTCCAAAACAAAGAGTGCAATTTTAATTTGGTAAATATCTTACCACTTCCATAGGCGCCTATTCACTTCTGAGCACTACACCCCAACGGGTAGAGTAAGGTAACTCTGAGCCTGCACCAAGATGTCAACTGTGGTGTAAGAAATAAAAAGGATGGGAGAGTTTGCCACAGTCGCCCAGTTCAAATTGTAGTCACAAAAGTTAAAATCAAGGATCACAGCTGGCTGGGGACCATGCCTGTAAACTCAGCGCTTGGGAGATTCGCTTTGAGTTCGAGCCAACCTACTGTTTCAAAAAAAATAACAAAACCCATCAAGTTCCAGGAAGGTTCAAATAAACGAGAAACTTCTACCCACTCGAGTCAGCCCACCTTATGAGGTTGCAAAGCCTGAAAAATTCACGAGTTACAAAAGGGCTGACCCTAATAACTTCTAAATTTCTATCACGTAAAAAGCCTACTTCCATGGTAGCTTGCAAATATTTTTAAATACCTTCAAAGGCTAAATACACCCATCAGTAAGCAAAACACAATAAGAAAACTTTATTTTTTCATTACCAAAGCATGACTTTTAGAAGCACACAGAACTCAAACAACAAAACTGGCTGTTCCTGCCGGCTGTTTCAGGAGAAACTCACTGCTTCAGGTTTTAAGGATCATCATTTGTCTGTCTCCCGCAATCAAAAGGGGACAGAGTACGGTATCATTCCTTGGCAAACAGGAAATGTAACAAGGATTTTAAAAATATCTCAAGTTTAGAACACGTTAAAGACTCTGAAGTTTTGAGCTCAAGACCAACCAGAACTGCATGACGAGACTCTGTCTCAAAAAAAATAATAAAATAAAATAAAGACTCAAAAATAATGTTTTCTTTTTAATTTAAATGGATGATGAGCAGTCTACAGGCCTGGATGTCACCTAAGCTTACCTGAGTCACCCAGACCATAGTACTGACCATAGTTACAGTGTGACCCGTTTACAGTAAAATCCCCGCCCAAAGGGAACTCCCGAGCTGCTTCTAAGGCTCCTCGGTGTATAAACTCGCCCAGGAGAGCACTTGAGGGGCGAGGGTCGTTATCGAGGCTGCTGGCGCGGCCCACCCGGCCCTGCTCCGAGGATCCCGTCCCGGGAACCCCGCGCTTCCTCCAGCTCTAGCTTCGGCTGTGCTCGCCCCGCATCCCCTCGGTCCTCAGGATCCGCAAGGTCTGCGGCCGCAGCACTCCCAGGTGCCGTATGGCTCGGGCTCCTCTAGTCCGGGTCACCTCCTGGCCCGGAGGTGGCGGCCCGCGCACTGCGACGCGGGTGTCCGCCCGGGACCGCCCCGTCGCTCGGCTCTGCGGGCGCGCACGCGCAGCCTCCTCCTCCGCAGTGTGCAACCCCGCGGGGGAGGCGGGAATCGCGGCCACGTCACAGCCCAGAGGTTCCGACGGGGCGGGGCCTCCCGAGAGGCTGCGGCGCGCCCGCCCCCACATATCCCTGCGGCCCCGGGGAATATGGGTCACAGAGCCCAGCGGCCTCACGTGTCCCCGCCCGCCGCCACCGCCTCAGCACCCATTATGTAATGCCGCGTCACGCGCCCGCCCAGCCAACCGGCGGCCGCGCGCCGCCGAACGTAAACACAGCGCGCACGTGGCTCGCGCGGCTGGGCCATGTGAGGGGGGGGACCGGACCGGGCCGGGTGCCGCCGGACCGCGCTGCAGCGTCTCGGGGAGCCGCGAGGGCGGGTGCGGGGCGGCCCGAGGGTCGCCGGGAGTCGGCCCGGGACGGACACGCCGCGCGCCGCAGCCCAACATGCCGGCCGTGCAGACACCCCGGCCGCCGCTCCAAGGCACCCCACGGGCTCCCCCACCCGCCGCAGCCCGGCTCTTACCCGCATTCACCTCCATGGTGCCCTCCGGGAGGGGCCCGAGGCCGCCCGCTGCCCGCCTCAGCACCTCGCCGCCCCGGGCCGGAGGCGGCGGTGGTCGCGGGGCGCCCTCATAGGCGGGCGGGACCCAGGCCCCGCAGCCGGGTGCAGGCTGCAGGGAGAGGGTGGCAGCGTCCTGCTTGCGGCGCTCTTCACGGAGTCCCTGACAACAAAAGCGGCCGCGCGGCGGCTTCCTGCAGCCAGCGCACCGCGGCGGCAAGGGAGGCTGACGGGGAGGGCAGCGCGACCATGTGACCCGCGCACACACCCCCCCTCCCTCCTCCCGCCCGCGCCGCGCCGCGCCGCGCTGCGGCGGCTCCGCCCCCCGCCGCTCGGCGCCGGCCCCTCCGCGGCCCCGCCGCTCCTCCGCACCCTCACCCGGGTGCCAGTCCTTCCACGCCCACCTCCTGGGCGTCCCAGTTGTCCCGCCACCCGGTGATTGACTCCTTCAGTCACCCAGTGATTTTAGGGATCGCCCGCGGCGCCCGCCTGCTCAGCCTCGCCCAACCCTTGACCTCGCCGGTGTCACCGCTCTCCAGACTGACCCAAACGCTGCTCTTCTCTCTACACATCTGGGTGTTTCCATCTAATGTCGTAATTTAAATCTGTGCTTTGATAATTCCCAAAATTACAGTGCAGGCGGAGAACTCTCCTCTGATTTCCAAATTTGCAAGTCCAGCATTCTGTTTGCTTACTCCAGGTTGCATCACAATTTAAGGTATAGATAAGTGACACATGGGTCAAAAGCTAATGTGCATTTAAGATCTGTGCGTTTCACCTTATATGTAAATTTGATATCCAAAGAACAAGGAAAACATTAGATGTGCCAGGCGTGGTGGAGCACACCTATAATCCCAGGACTCTGGGAGGCTGAGGCAAGAGTGAGTTTGAGGCCAGCCTGGGCCACATAGTCCAAGGTCATCCTGAACTACATAGCTAGACCTCAAAAAAAAAAAAAAATTAGATTTGTGCTAGACACATTGAGAACAAACAAAATGCACACTACTTTGAGATCTGTGATTTAAATGCAGTACAAAATAAGATGGGCTGATAGAGGAATGACTGTATGGATACTGAAAGGTGTAGGGTACATGGGTATTCACTCTAAAATTCATCCCGGTTTGCTTTTCGAAAATTTGCAGTGTAAAAATAGAGGAGGACTGTGTGTCATGAAAGATATATTTACGTGTGCAATACTTTCCCTCACCCACGTACACAATCACAAGTGCCTTCACCATATCCATATTTACTATTTTGGTAAATCCGCCCCATCCTGAAGCCAGCAAATTAAGGTTTTTAACGTTCGCATTGCCTTTGATACCCTATTCAATCCATTTACAAATCTCAGCTAATATACCTTCAAAAATGTCTCCACTGTCTGCTTCTCACCATGTGGTTGTAACTGCCTAAGCAAACCACCTCAGCTACCGCAGTTCCCTGACTGAGAGGCTGCTTCCTGGGTCTACCTACAGTCTCTTCTCCCCAGTAGTCAGTGTATTTTTAAAATGTAAATGAAAAAAATATGAAAAATGTAAATGACATCTGGTTACTTTGCTTAAAACCCTCCTAAAAAAAATCCATGGCTTCTAACCCACATAACCCTGTCAGGACTTTATGCCTTGCTTCTCTTTCTCAGGCTCTTTTGCCACCCAAAGGCCTTTTAAATACAATTCTCTGATCCAGACATCACCCTCCAGTGACGCTGATGCAAGATTTCCCCAAGCTACACTTTCTAACTTGGGTCTTCAATTTCTGTATCAACCACCATCTAATTCTGCACAGGTATAATGAGGTTAATATGAACTAAAGGCAGGACACCCACAAAAGTGTATACCACTCTGAAAAGGCTGCATACTATATGATACCAAGTGTAATACTCTAGAAAATGAAAACTAGTGACAGAAAAAGCCCAATGGCTGCTGGGTGTCAGAAGAATGAGAAATACACACAGAAGTTACTGTATGCAGGAGAGCTTTTGTAAAATACCGTAATGTCAATACATTTGTTGAAAAACAGCAGAAGCGAACCCTAATGTGACCCATGTGCATGGCTTCTGGCTGAGGATGACCTGTCAGTGTAGGTTCGAAAATGGTAAGAAATATACCAAGCCAGGTACATAATTTCACAATAGTGAAATTGTATGTTTGTGCGGACAGCAGGTATATGAGACCTCTGTACCTTCTGTTCAAGTGTGCTGTGAACTGAAAACTAAGTGGAAAAAAAAATTGCAAAGATAAGGGCTATAAAGTAAAATCTATGTCCATCATCCTCAGGATTTTTAAAGATTGCCTCCTTCCTATGTTGCTTCAAAAGTAACTATCAGAAGTTAAAGAGGGATCACCCAAGCCAGTCTCAGGCACATACTGGCCCCTGGAAACTGGGCTCCTCAGTATGAGAGGAGGATACAGAGGGAGCTTCCAGATTGGACTGGCCCCAGAGTGCTGCAGCTGCAGTGGAAATTGCCTTCTGCTGCTGCCATTCTCAGGCACCTCATTTATTAACTCTGCAGGTCTTATTCTCAGTCTGTTCAGATACTCAAACAGCTTGCTCATAGTGGAATTCTGTCTAGTCCACCTTCTTTCCTCTGACCAAAATAACTGCTGAATGAAGTAACTGTGTCTTCCAAAATTACCCATTTATAAATGCTAATTGTAGCCGGATATAATGCCACACATCTATATTCTTGCTATTCAGGAGACTGAGACAAGAGGATTGTTTGAGGTCAGCTGGGGCAACATTGCAAACATCATAAAAAATGTTAGTCGTAATGGTACGCACCTGTAGTCCCATCACTGGGGAGGCTGAGTTAGGAGGATCAGGATTACTGACAGTTGGAGGCCAGGCTAGACTATATAGTGAGTTCAAAGATAGCCTGAACTACATAGCAAGACCCTGTCTCAAAAGATAGAAAAAAAAAGCAAATTATATCCTGGGAAAGCCTTATATTCAATTAACAGTACTGTGAAACTCAACAACAGGCATGTCAACCAAGTTGTAGATAAAGAAAGAAAGAGCTTAAATAGTCTTCTAACTCCAAACTCAATTTAAATAGGCCAAGCGGGGCAGTGCAAAGAAGGATATTAGGGAAAAAGAAAAATAAGAAGTGAAATTCCTTGAAAATGAGACCAATTGCTCATTTTAATGTTCAAGTGAACCATGCAAGTTGGTAATGCTACACAACATTCCACTTAAACATTATCTTTGCTTTGCCTTAGGTCAGCTGTTCATTTTGAGATTTTGACCTCAGAACTCTTCCATACCTTTAAAATGCTTGTTTTTTTTTTTTTCTGGAGTTCTATATGTATCTGTGAGAAATAAAAGAAAACCTTTCCTTTTTGTTTTTTTGTTTTTGTTTCTGGGAATTGAAACAGGGTATTTGCACCAAGCTATATCCCCAGCCCTTTTCCATTTTTTATTTCAAGAAATGGTCTTGCTATATCCCCAGCTGTTTGTTTGGATTTTTGAGACAGAACCTCAATATGTAGCCCAGACTAGCCTTGAACTCACAGCAATCCTCCTGTCTCAGCCTGCCAAGTGCTGGGATTACAGTCATGCACCACCACATCCAGCCAACTAAATTTGTTTTAAATCTCACTAGTTTCTGGTCTTTGTCTTCATTGCCTTCATTCAATTTTCCTATAATCTAACTTTTTTGGTTACTTTCTTGCCAGTGCTGAGCTGAAAACGAAACCCAGTGACTCACACATGCTAAGCCAGGACTCCATATCCACTGCTCTCCTCATTTCTCAATTTGGACATTTATTTCCTGTATTAGCCAGAGTCCGTTTCTTTTATTTGTAACTAAGGAAACTTCACTGATACATTTGCTTTACTTATTCACACTTATTTTAAGAAATACTGCAGTACAACAAATCATCCCATAACTCAGTGGTCTAAAATAATAGCCGTTGGGCTGGGGATTTAGCTTAGTGGTGTAAGTGCCTGCCTGGCAAGCACAAAGTCATGAGTTCGATCCCCAGTACCAAAATAAATTAATTAATTAATTAATTAAATAAAATAAAATAATAAAATAATAGCCGTGGGGCTGGGGAAGTAGTTCAGTAGTCAGTAGTAGAACATTGCTCTGGGTTCAACCCCTAGCAGTGTGGAAAAAAGGGGCAGGATAGTAAGGAAAGAGCAGCAATTGTTTCATTATCTCTAATGATTTCTGTGGGTCAGGGATTTGGGAGCTTCTGGCTGGGCATTTCTGGCTGAGTCTCCTGGCAATCAGACAGTAGGTGGAGCTGGAGCAGCAGGGGCTCCAGTCGGGGTTGCAGGTCTTCTGCCAGCAGACTGCCCAGGGGCGACCATGGGCTTCCTCACAGTGGACTAGTCTAAAGCAATCAGACTGCCGGCAGAGCAGTGCAGGCCTTGGTGCAAGTGTGCCATGAGACAAAGCTGCATCCCCTTCGCCCTTCAAGCCTAAGAAGCATGTAGGATTGAATTGTTCTATCTCTGGTTACACACCCAGGTAGAGGATGTAAATCTGGTATTTTCCTAAAAGGTAGGTGAAGGTTGTATTTTGCATAGCATATGAGACAGAATATATTGTTGCAGCTCTTAAAGTTCAAACTGAATACAATGCACAAGAATCCTTTACACAAACACAGCCCATGGGACTTGCAGTGTTAAAGCTTTAAAAAAAAAGGTTGCACATCTGAAGTTGAGCATTTTTGTCTATCTGCCAGCATTTCCAGAGTCTCAATGTAAGCAGAAAGATCATTGCAGAGAAAAGAATGTGAGGAGATAGGAAATGAGAATCCAGAAAGGCCTCTACTCCCGCTCCACAAAATGGTTCCATTTGATTTGTTTTTTGGTGCTGGTGATCAAATCCACACCCTCACACAGCCTAGGCAAATACTGTGCTCTACCACTGGGCCACACCGCAGCCCCAGCATTCTATGTTCTGTTAAACTGAAGGTCAGTAGAATGACATATCAGATAAAGACTGAGTCTTTTGTCTATTGTCAGTCTTTCATTACCCAGTTTCAGTAGTATGCTTTGGAAGAGGGCCACACATTGAGAGAAAAAAATGGATTATGTCCACATGTATTGAGTGCAATCTATGTAACAGTGCATTAAAAATCCTACAGTCAGCCAGGCATGATGGTGCATGCCTGTAATCCCAGCATTCAGGGAGGTTGAGGCAGGAGGATGGTTGTAAATTTGAGACCAGCCTGGACTTCGTGGCAAGACCTGTCGCAAAGAGAAAAAAAAAATCTACAATCCACAACAGAAATCACCTGGCCAGGAAATTTCTTAACTCTAGGCCTTATCCATACTGATTATTCCTACATCATATACCATGTTTAAGGCAACAAAGATAAAAATTTGGAAATTCAAAGTCTTTATAATTTGTGGATAATATGGTCTGATCTAGGTCTTTTAAGTATGTAAGTCTTCTCAGTCTTAGAAGAGAAGCCAAATGTAATTTCTTCAGAGAACACCAACAGACACTTCATTTCTCTACTACTGCACTACTAAAAGTGTGGCCATAGGTGCAGCATCTGGGAGCCACTAAAGAAGTAGCCTCTCAGGCCCCACCTGTACTTGCTGAGTCAGAATTTGCATATTAACAAATCCTCCAGGTGAATCCTGTGCACAGCAGCTGACAAGCATAGCTCAACGTCCCAGGGAGACAGAGGCTTTCCAGGCTAGGGCTCCCAGATGGTCCCGATGATTCCTGCCTCCCAGCACTCACTTCTGAGGCAATCCCTGCCCTGGAGTGTGACCTGGACCTGGTAATGTGCTTCTCAAAGTAGAACAGGAAGAAGATAGTGGCATGTCACTTAACAGATGTTACATAAAGGCCAACGGTGTAGCTCAGTTGGCACAGTGACTGCCTGGCAAGCCCAAGGTCATGAGTTCAATTCCTGGTCCCCCCTCACCCCCCTCCCAAAAAAAGAGATGTTATACCAGACTGAGATGTACATTTTACTTATTTTCTCTCTCTGACTCTTTGCCTGCTCGCCCTGATAAAGACACAGTGTTGTGAGCTGCCCTGGGGTATGCTCTGTTGGGGGCAAAGCTGTCTGTACCTCGGGTTTCCAGGACAAGGCCACTGCCTCTCTTGAGTCTGACAGGGCCCCATGAGAAGTGTGCACAGCTCAGGGAGCTGATGCACATGACTTAACCTTCACTTGAGATAACGCAGACTGCCTCCTCTTGTTCCCCGTGACGACACCAAGGCATGCTGTTCTGCTGTAGATTAGATATTCTTCCTGTCCCAGATTCTGTCCCCTCAAACTCTCCATAAACTTATTCCTATGCTGACTGTATAAATAAATGCACTGCGGGTGCTGACGGTTCTTTTCTCCCATCAGGAGAGAGAGCTCCACCTCAACTCAGTTTTTGCATATTGACTCCTGTCTTCTTCATCCCCCACCTCCCCTGCGGTGTGGAGTTTCAAGAGCTGTGCTAGACGCGGCAACACTGTCCAGTGGTGAAGAACAAAGACTGGCCTCTGGCAATAGCCAGCATGGAACACGGATCTTGGCAGCACATGTGTCTTTGGAAGTCAGTCTTCCCCCACTGATCTCTGAGACACCTTAAGCTACAGTGGGAAATAGTTCTTGCTAGGTTGGTAACTAGAACCTGTGATTCTCATGCCTCAGCTTCCAGAAAGCTAAGATCATAGGCTTGCATCACTGTGCCCCCACTAAATGATACTAGTTTTGTTGTTGTCATTATTGTTATTTGAACATTTGTTCATTTGTTTGTTTATTGAGACAGGGTCTTACTATGTAGTCTGGGCTGGCCTTGAACTCACTTTGTAGCCCAGGATGGCTTTGAATTTATAGCAATCCTCCTGCCTCAGCTCCTGGAGTGCTGGGATTATAGGCATGCACTACCACTCCTGGTTAAATAGTGTTGTTTTAAACCATTACATTTTGGGGTAACAGACTAGTCAGAAATAGATGACTAAAGCAAGGGGGCACTCAGCAGACCAAAGACATTGGAAATACACAGAGGTCCACTGAAGTCAAGGCCCTAGAACATGAAAGAAACACCATCTATAAAGCAACACCTGGGAAAAAGCAGGCTTCCTTTAGACCAGGATGATTAATAAGAATTGAGAACAGTAGAAATGGTGGATATTTTGCATTAGTACCTCCTCCCCTCCTCTGAATAAGATGGGGCTTCACCTTTCCTACCACTACTAAAGTTTTTCTCTTGAAGAAATTCCACCTGTAAAACCCTACCCCCTAGGATAGCAGGATTTGTGGAACATAGGAATGAGGAACTTTACTAAAAATAGAGGGATTAGAAAGTCTACCAACCCAATAATGAAACTCCCAGTCTACTTTCCCTCAAGCAGAGAAGAGGAGGATTTAGCTCAGGAGTCTCAGACACTCACAGAGAGCAACGCTTGCAAATCTTTAGTCCTACCCTACAGTGACTCTTTCCAGTCACCAGAACTGCCTGGAGCTCCCCATGCATGCACACAGCAAAATCTGCCCTTTCAAATATTTTTCTTGAAAATGCTTGTAAACATACAACAGTAAATCACTTGTCTGACAAGAGAGATGATTCTACCATGACAGAAAAAAATTGAGATCCAGAACCGAATATAAAGCAAGAGATAAGAGAAGATAGAACAACCAGGTATGGTATAAAATCTCTAGTAGTGAGTTTAGTGGTATAAAAAAGAAACACCCCTGGTACCAAGTAAAAAATAATAATAATAATAATAATATAAATAAAAAATAAATACAGTAGCAACCATGGCAGAGCATGCCTATAACCCCAGACTCTGGGAATCCGAGGCAGGATGATTATAGGTTGGAGATCATTGTGGACAACTTAGTAGCACAGCAAGACCCTGTTTCAAAAATAAAAACAACAACAGGGAATGCAGCTCAATACAAAGGTAGAGAGAGTAAGTTCAATCTCCAATAAGGGGGGAAAAAGAAGCACTGGCTATGGTAGCACACACTTTTAATTCCAGCTCTTGGGAGGCTGAGGCAGGAGGATCTCAACAAGTTCAAGGCCAGCCTGGGCTACATAGTGAGTTCAAAGCCAAAGTGATACCTTATTTCAAAAAAAAAAAAGATAGAAAGAAAGAAAGACCTAGAAACATAGAAAAAAGAAAACCTGATATCACACAGATTAGGTGGGGAAAGGGAAGATAAGCATATGTGTTATGTGTGTATGCACCAACATCTATATGGGAGTGCCAGTATATCCTGCTTATGGGAAATGTCTTTATGTGAAGTGATGTGTAGTACCATTTGTACAGACTGTAAGACTGGCCAATCCCCATATGCTCAACCAAAAAAGTATGAGTAAATTCCCCCCAACATTTGTGTGTGTGTGTGTGTGTGTGTGTGATGACAAAGATTGAACAGGGCCTCCCACATGCTAAGCAAGCATTCTGTATATTTATGTTTCAATAAATCTTAATCTCTAAGGCACATTTCTTAGAATTGGTATCAGAAAATCTATAAATAAACTCTATTCTGCCTCATTTCTCCACCAGCTGGACTTGCATTTATTACTGTATTTTTAACAGACTTATGCAAATCTCACCTTCCATTTCAGAAATTGATCCAAGCACTAGATATAACCCAAATCACTAGAACTATTAAATATTTGTATTCATGGACCATTTTCCATACAGCGATGCCCATTTTTAAAAAGCATTTTCGCATGTTCAGTGTTTTAACTTCCAATTTTCTCCACTAAACAGAAGAACTACAGTACTTGGGATTCTCAGCCAAGGAATATATGACCCTACTACTGCAATGTATCATTTTGATACATTTTTAAAAATGGGTTAAGACAAACTTTAAAAAATAGCTCGAACAATTCTGCTCATTAATAAACTAATTAATAGCCTATTTATTTATTTATTTATTTGGGGTTTTTTTCTTTTTTGAGATAAGATCTTGCTGTGTAGTTCCAGTTGGCCTTGAAAACTCACCATGTAGCTCAGGCTGGCCTCGAACTTGTGGCAGTCCTCCTGCCTCAGCCTCCTGAATGCTAGGATGACAGGTGTGCGCCCCCACATTCAGCCTAATTATTTATTTTTTAGGTAGACCAGTTTATTCAATTTCACATGTAGGTATAACCTTAGTGCTTCTAGAGATTTTTAGCTTTTTATTTTTCTTGGGTGCTTTGTTTTATTCTGTTTTCCTATATTTTGAGACAGGGTCTCACTCTGTAGTTTATGCTGGTTTTGAACTCACTATGTATGTAGGTCAGGCTGGCCTCAAACTCATGACAATCCTCCCGCCTCAGCCTGCCAAGTGCTGGGATTACAGGTCTGCACCGCCACAGTGGGCCCTCTCCCTTTAGCCTTTTGTTTGTACCAAATCTGGAGGGAAGCCCACTAGATAGTTTCCAGGGGAATTTTGTCTTCCTTTCACTGAATAGCTGATGGGGCAATCACACTATTTTCAAGACAATGTTACCTGGCGGCTAGGCAACAGGCAAGATAGACTTCCTGGCATACAGACTCTCACTGCTGTGACCCAGGAAGTCAAACTTTCCCTTGTTCAGGTCATAACCAAACATGGCAGTAAGTCAGGGCTCCCCTCTCAGCTCAAGAGGATGCACACCTAAGTCACGGTGCAAGGCTTTGATGGTAGAAACCTAGGAGTGGATATGCAATTGCAGAAGAGGCAAAGGAAAAGGAAGATAAGCAGAAAGAAAAGTGGGAGGACAGGGACTGATGCCCGAAGGAGGATTAGAAAATCTTAGGGCGTCAGGATGGTAGGGTGCAAGAGAGAGAAAGAGGACTGTCACTGGCTCCCTCTCCCCCACCTCACCCCCCACCCCACCCCTCGTGTTGGGAGCAGCCAGCAGAGGCCCCAGCATGACTTTGCTTCTTGAACATGATCCCCGGTGAAAGAGGCAGCAACAGAGAAGGGCTCAGAATGGGAAACAAATTCAGTTATCAAACAAAAAGAAAGGAAGGAAGGAAGGAAGGAAGGAAGGAAGGAAGGAAGGAAGGAAGGAAGGAAGGAAAGAAAAGCAAGAAAGCAAGCAAGAAGAGAGAGACAGAAATTCAACTAGCAAAGGTCTGGCAGAGCCCTTACCCAGGAAGGTGGTCAGTGACACTCAGAGCCGTGGTTGTTATCCAGAAGGTCTAGACAGGTGGTGGTGAACTTCGGCACACATGCCACAGAGGTTGTCATCATTGAAAGCTCTGAAAGGTTCGTCATCACTGGTCAGGACTGTCTACTTAATAAAGATACTTGAGGAAATGTTTATTTTCATTAGCAAGATACCCCCAACTAACACAGAAGGAATTGTGTTTTTGTTTTCCTGTGGAAAGGTAACTGCACTCAGATAAATTGATATACTTCAAGCTCAGACCAAAGTGTTTGCATATCTTCTCCCATCTAGATGTCCCATTCATTTTTTTTTCAAGTTTTATCACCGCCACTTTTATTCTAGTTTTTTTTTTTTTAATCTGTACCGGGAATCGAACTCATGACCATGCACTTGCAAGGCAGGCACTTATGCCACTGAGCTAAATCCCCAGCCCCACCACTCTTATTCTGTATCACTTGATGTGTCTGTCTTTATTTCTGAAGAAAAAGATCTGAGTACTGATTTGTTTGTTTTGTAATCTCTTAAATGTCTGCATTGTGTCTTCTCTGACGTCTGAAAAAATTTGAGTTTGACTGTAGGATTCCCCACACTGAACAAATTCCTAAGCTTTCTCCCTACTGTGGATTCTTTGATGATCAACAAGGCCAAAAAAAAAAAAAAAAAAAAAAAAAAATTGCGCCAGAGCTCTGGCTGCATAGTCTTTCCTACCTTTAAGAGGTTTCCAAAGTTTTTGTCCAGTATGGGCTCTGGTGTTACACAAGTATGGAACTTTTGCTTAGCACCTTCCTGCGCCCCATACCCCATAAGGTTTCTCTCCACCTTGGATTCCTTGATGAAGAATAAGGGGTAAGCCCTGAGAGAAGGGTTTTCCACACTCATTGCACATAAGTTTTCTCTTTCTTTCTTTCTTTCTTTCTTTCTTTCTTTCCTTCTTTCTTTTTGAGACAGGGTTTTTCTATGCAGTTGTTGTAGTCAAGGGTTGTTAGGAGAACAATTATACACAAAACACAGGATTTACAATACTATTTTATGGTGGTCACCTGGAGTTAAATACAAGAAAGTGCAGGAAATCTGTCTACAACACTAAAGACCCAGAATATTCAGCCAAGGGTCTGGATCCTACAGCAGTGTCCTGTATGAGTCCAGCTGAAGACCCAGAGCCCAGGACAATGTCTCCCACAAGTCTAGAGCCCACAACAAAGACTCAACGCCAGTCTGTTTTATGGATCTGCACTGAAGGCCCAAGGGTCAGCGGTGGAAGCTAGAAAGTCTATGCCAGTGTGGTGAAGGAGCTGTGCTGGTGGGTTGAGGGTTCTACACTGGAGCTGAGAAGTCACACTCCAAGTAAGGACCAGAGCTCCCCTGAAAAGTACCATCGCCATCCTCAGTGACAATGAAGTTCTGAGCTCCTCAGATGATGAGAACATTCGAGTACATGTCAGGAGGCCAGCATGACAACTTCTCCTGGAGACTAAACAGCACACACCTTCCCCTCTGGAGTCAGGAAGCAATGCTCAGCATGAGGACTAGGGCTCCCCCAAAGTGAAATGCAGCCACTCAGCGACAAGGTCCTGAGTTCCTCCAATGATAATGGCCGAATTCATATTGGGGAAGCCAACATGACAAGCTCCTCCAGAAGAACCAACACCTTGGAACAACAGTACTTAGTCTCCTATTTCCTAACCCACAACGCCTTGCTCTTCTTCTCCACATCTCTATTTATGCTGGCAACTTTCCTCAGGTGAAACATCTACGCTCAGCACCCTGCTGATTTAATTCAGCTGGTGTTAAGTTGACCACCAGTTTTTAATCCATAACAGCAGTTCAGGCTGACCTTGAACTCCCTTCGTAGCCCAAGGTGGCCTTGAACTTGCAGTGACTCTCCTGCCTCAGCCTCCAGGGAGTACAAGTTGTTTCTTTTGAGAGAGTTTCTCTTTTCTTTCAAACCTGCCCTTTGAGAAACAGATTTCTCTATATTTAAAACTTTGACTGTGGTTGGTTTGTTTGTTTTTAACTGGGATCAAACCCATGTCCTCGCACTTTCCAGGGCAGGTGCTTACAGCGCTAAGCTAAATGCCCTACCACAATATTTAAAACTTTGAGGGACAACTAGATTGACAATGCCAGGAACTACAGGACTATAACAGGGAAACAGCCTCCTGTGGAGGAAGTGCTTCGTGTCAGGCCTAACATCATCAACACGGCACCTTAGGGAATGGAGTGTCGAGATTCCTGCTTGAGCTGGTCCAGCACAGCATGGCGCTCAGAGCTCGGTAACCCTGAGCTGCTTACTGAGATCCATCTCTTTTACTGGCACTTCCTGTTTCCATGGAGGGAGCAAAAATAGCCGTCTGGGGCCCGACCAGTTCATCCTCCAAACACCCCAACACTGTTGCCGCTCCTCTCCATTCTCTGGACGATGCTCCCTATTCCGAGTCTGTGACTACTGGGGTTGGATAGCAACAAACTGCTCCAGCACCACCAGCACCACCAGTTTGCTCCTTTATGTGGCGTCTGGCCCAAGCCACAGACTGGAAAGTTCTAGAAGTTGGTTCACAGCCTCATATGGCTGGATAAATCCTGATAACCTAACTTCTGGAACTGCTGTCAAAAACCTCTGGGTCAGGGAGGTGGTTCCAAGCTCCACTGATGTGATCCCTCTTCAACACCAGTCTCTGCCTCCCTCCCAATACTCTTCCCTCTTCTGGAGCTGAGATGAGAAATACTGAATCTTTTTGCACTGACTGTGTAGACATGCTGATCTGTAATGTGTACTCTAAGGTAAGACCAGCAGGGCAGGCTGTAAACCTTGGGGAGCACCCTATTTCCCTGTTCCCTTCAGTGTTCTTTGGCTCAGGAGCTGCGGCCCCTTCCCTGTGCAGGGCAGACACAGAAATGCTGCTGGCAGAGTACTTCCCAGAAGCTCCTGGAGCTGACAGTGAGCAAGAAACTATTAGGAGAAATCCAAGAGGCAAGTTGATTTAAATAATTTACTGTTGAACCAACTAACATATTGTCAATTTTTTCCGGATACTAGAAATTGAGCCCAGGGCCTTTGTACTGAGCTACATCCCCAACCCTTTTTACTTTTTATTTGGAGATGGGTCTCACTGAGTCTCTAAATTGTCCAAGCTAGGCTCCAATTCCTCAGCCTCCCACAGCGCCAAGATTATAGGTCCGTACCACCAGACCCAGCGTGAAGTTATACTACTTCAAATAGCTTCCATTCTTATTTTAGTTTCCTGGAATTATTTCTATAAAAACTGAAACTTTCCCCTCAAAATCTTATTTTTAAAAAGGGGTGGGACAACATCCTGAGTACCATTCCCAGTACCAAAAAAAAAAAAAAAAAAAAAAGGAAGGGGGTTGACTTACTGATTGCGTATTTTGTTTTGTTTTGGTTTTTGTTATTTTTGCACTGAATTGTGTTTAATATGTTTTAAAATAAATAAAAAATTTGAGGTGGTTTGGTTTTGGCCTGTTTATGTTTGGACAATCAGAGTTTCCAGCATGAACAGCTTTCTTTCGTGGACTTAATTCCCCAAGCCCATGTGCTTTATCAAATTTTTGAGATATTTTCTCTTCACCAATATTTAATTCTATTATTTTTGAGTCAGCAACAAATATTGCCATGTGTGGTTTTAGTAAGTGTTTGTTTTTTGTTTGTTTGTTAGAGACAAGGTCCCACTAAGTAGCTCTGACTGACCTTGAACTGCAGTGTTGGAATTACTGGCACGTGATATCACATCCAGCTGGTTTCTACTTTTAAAATCTAATTCATGAAAAAAATGTGATAAATATCTCTTGCATATTTTAGGATTGGTATAAAGTTCATGATTGGGCTACTGCACTGTTAAGCCAATTCTCTTAACTAGTTTCCCCAACTTGTTCCAAATACCCACATGAAGACTAGGGCAAATGTCCTACTTCATAAAAATTAAATAACTTCAGAGCCAGGGATATACCTCAGCAGCCCCGTGCCTGCCGGGCAAGTACAACATCATGAGTTCAATTCCCAGTACCAAAAAAAAAAATTAAATAATTTCAGTGACCAGATTATGTTTGTCACTTAGCATTTTCAGTGCCTGCTGTATGCCAGGCACTGTAGTAAACCTTTAGTGACAAATGAAGCCCGTCCCTACTCTCCAGGGACTCTAGGCCTTCTAATGAGGGAAATAACTATCAAAGTGTTTATGATTTGCCTGCTAGTGCTTGAGTTAGACACATTTACTCTGCCAATGATTTTGCCTGTAGGCAGATAATTACAATGCATTTTACTTCTCCTCATTTCTCGGGTTCACCTCATAATGTTCTTCCCCTCTGAGCATGACCATAGTCTCGGGAAAAAAAGAAGAAGGCAGT
Source organism: Dolichotis patagonum (assembly GCA_004027295.1). Lineage (NCBI taxonomy): Eukaryota > Metazoa > Chordata > Mammalia > Rodentia > Caviidae > Dolichotis > Dolichotis patagonum. The sequence continues at coordinate 504 of PVJX010029587.1, read as the reverse complement.
AGCCAGAAGCACCTTTACCCTGAGACAGGACTCACTACATGTAAGCTTTTCGAACCTGGGACACACAATCACGGTGATGGTGACAGCTGGCAATGCCAGAGGCCTCTGCAGAGAGATGTGGCAGTGAAGGGGAGTCGCAGATAGGGAGGACTGCGCTGCCTGGTGGTGAGTGCAGAGCACTTAGTCCTCCCACAGGAGAGAGCAATTAGCCGAGAGCCATTTTGAGACGGGCAGGCTGAGTTTGGAACTCAGAACTGCTGCCGGCTTTGTCTGGCACCTCCCAGCTGGGCACAGACCTGTGCAAACTGCTTGGACAGTGGCATGACCAGTGAGTTTGGTCCCGGAGCAGGCCTTCTGAGATTATCCACTACCCCACTAAAAAGCAACTGCTGGCTGGCTAGGATAGATTGGCATGATTCAGGATTCTGTCTCTACAGGTTGTCTACTAGTGAAACCAGAGAGGATCCTGGAAGTGGACTGTTTTGTTTGTTTGTTTGTTTGTTT
>PVJX010029586.1:10324-22891 GCA_004027295.1 Dolichotis patagonum | reverse complement strand
CCTGAAATTAATGATGAAACTAGTTAGATTGAAATGCACTTCTCTCTGTGGAACCTACCTAAAACAGCCCTGAGAGAATGCTGTAGAGGACCTGAGAGTTGAATGTGGGCTGCAACCTGCACAAGTGGGGACTGAAAAGGAGGCCTTTGTGTAAGAGCAGGGACAGACTGCATGGTGGGAGGTAGGAAGGGGGCGATAGAGGAGAAGAGCAGCACCATGGTTTCTGACCCTGGCTGCAGGTTGAAAGACAGCATCAGGCAGGTGTATGATGGGTGCAGAAGTTAGATTGGTTAGATTTTGAAAGATTGTGAATCCATTTGTTCCTAAGTCCAAAGTGAAATTGTAAATGCAGTCACTAGTGCCATCTGTCAGTGGTGTGCAGTTTTTTTTGATAGAAGAAAGTTTGGAAATTCTTGAAGTGATTCTGTGCTAGATTTTGTGGCTAGTGATGGTATTAGATGATTGAATTTATTTTTTTTGGTGAATTAGATAGCATGTCAATACACTTTTATCTTTAAATGTAAACTTCTTGAAGTATAGCATATATAATGAAAAGTGTGTGAGTCTTGAGTGTTTAGCTAAATTTTCATAATGTGAATATATGCTCATGTAACTAGCACCTTTAATAAGAAATAGCATTCTTATCTTTCAAGAATCCAGTCCTAGTCTTTTCTAGTAATGGCTTCCTTCCTTCTCAAGGGTAATCACTACATAGACTTCTAGGGCCATAACAGTTTTTTTTCTTAGTTTTTGAAATTATTATTATTATTATTTTTTGGTACAGGGGTTTGAACTCAGGACCTCGTACTTGCCAGGCGGGCGCTTATGCCACTGAGCTAAATCCCTGGCCCCTTGAAATTATTTTTTAAAAAATTGAGTCATGACTTAGTTTTCTAACTACAGACATTTCGATTGTGTACTTTTGAAAACAAATTTCACTTCTTAATAAAGGTTATGGGGAGGAAAATAAAGTATGGCTATGTTGTGTTATATGGTACATATGTACCAGTATACCAAAACAAATCTCATTATTCTGTGTTACTAATATGCGCCAATAAGTTTTTTCTTTTTTTTTAACAGTACAGCAAAACTGAGCACCAGGTATAAAATCCTGTGCACCCCTTACCATCCTACACTCCAGCACCCTCTACCATTAGTATCTCTCACCAAAGGAGTTTGCTTGTTACACTGGATGAACCTGCATTGTCACCCTTCAGTATTACTCAGAGTCCATAGTTTACGTTAGGGTTTACTTTTAGGGGTATATATCCTGTGGATTTTGATTGGTTTTGTGTTGCTTTTTTGAGACAGTCTTGCTGTATAGTTCAGGCTGGCCTTGAACTCACTGTGTAGCCCAGGCTAACTTTGAACTTAAAGTGATCCTCCTGTGTCAGCTTCCTGAGTGCTGGGATTTCAGGTGTGTGCCAATATGCCTGATTACTTTATGGAGTTTTGAGAGTATGTAATGATGTATGTCATTATGGTGTCATATAGTTTCATTACCTCAAATCCTTTTTTACCTACCTCGTCATATTTTCCCCCTCAGCTCTTGATAACTACTAATTTTTTTATGTCTCTGTAATTTTGGCTTTTCCAAAATGTCACATTGTTGGAATCTTACATTATGTAGACTTCTCACTTTGGCTTCTTTCTATTAGTAATGTGCTTTTAAGGTTTATGCTTTTTTATGGCTTATTCTTGGTGTTAATATTCCACTGTCTGGATGTACCACATTTTAAGACATCTTAATTGCTTCAAGTTTGGTAGTTGTAAACATTTGGATGGGTTTTTATGTTTTCGACTCATTTAGGGACGTACTAAGGAAAATCATTACTAGATCTTACGGTGAGATTGTTCAGTTTCATAAGATACTGGCCAAATCTTACTGTGGTTGTACCATTTTGGATTCCCACCAGCCGTGAGAGGGGAGTCCTGTTACTCCACATCATTGCTAGCATGTGGTATTGTCAGTGGTTTGGATTTTGGCCATTTTAATTGGTGTGTGGTGCTGTCTCGTCTTAATTTGCAATTCCCTAATGATACATGATGTTGGGCGTCTTTTCATGTGCTTATTAGCCATCTGTATATCTTGCTTGGAAAGATGTCTGTTGATGTCTTTAGTCCATTTTTAAGTTGAGTTTTTACTTATTTTTGTCATTATTACTATTTTTTATATGGGGGCTGGAGACTGAACCTAGAATCTCTATACTGAGCTGTATTCCCAGCCTTCTTAACATGTTTTTATTTTTGAAACAGGATTTTGTTAAGTTACCCGGGCTGGAATCATACTTGTGATCTTTCTGTCTCAGCCCCCCAGAGTGCTGGGATTATAGGTGTGCATCACCATGTGTGGGTTTGACATGCATGGCTTTGACATGTGTGACTTTGCTGGGTTTTTAGAAATGATTGAATTAAAAATTACTGAGTTTAGGGCCGGGGATTTAGCTCAGTGGCATAAGCACCTGCCTTGCAAGTGTGCGGTCATGAGTTCGATCCCTGGTACCAAAAAAACCAAAAAAACACAAAAAACTACTGAGTTTGTTTGTTATGTTCTGTATAGATCTTTATCAGATACTTCTTGTATAAATATATTCTACCAATTTATGACTTGTCTTATTTTGTAGATGAATTTTTATATATAAATTGAGGACGGGTATATCCATCATCAATGAGCAGATATGTATTTAATACATTTTTAGCACCTCAGTGGGTGTCTTCTGTGTGCTCTTCCCCAGTTTATACTCCCAGACTCCTCTTGACTATAGATTTAATTTTGCCTATTTTTGATTTTTGGAAATTGAATCATGTATTTAAACACCTTTTGTGTTTGCTTCTTTCCCTCAGCATTTATGACTATGAGATCCATCAGTATTTTTCTAACGGTAATTATTTGTCATTGTTTTGCAGTAGTCTAGTATATGATAGCATAATTTATCCTGTTCTACTTTTTGAGGTTACTTGGCATATTGTGTTACTTGGAGTATTGTGTACTATGCTACTGTGAACTTCCATCTTTTGAGTAGACATAAACACATTTCTCATGGATGCATATTTAGCAGCATATTTGTTGGGCTGTCAGGTACATAATTTAGTAACACCCCTTTACAAAAGTGGTTGTGTCAGTTTACCACCACCAGTGTGAGAATTCTGATTATTCTATGTTTTTATCAATACTTGATCTTCACTGTCTTTCTCATGTTAGTTGTGTGTATGGTTATTTATTATGGCTTTAATTTGAATTTCTCTGATGACTAAATGAAATTTAGCTCTTTTCTTTATTGGCCATTTGCCTACACTTTTTTGTAAAGTGCTTATTCAACGTTTTGCTCATTTTTCTTTTCAGTCATCTGCTGTTTTCTTACTCATTTGTATGCATTTTCTATGTATTGTGAATGTGAATCGTTTTTCAGTTGGTGTGTAAATGTACTTGCATACTTTTGTAGTATATTGATGAAAGGTTCATGTTATATGATTAAAAATTCCAAAACCACAAATGAGTATCGATGAAAGGGCTGTCTTTCTCGTCTTCTTAGTCTCTGAGTACACATCATGTCTTTAGTTTCACTCTCTGTCAACAGCCATGGTTAAGCTTTTAGCATACCCTTCTAGAAATTTCCTGTGTACGTACAGCATGTTTTTCTAAGACACATGGTAGTATACTGCACACTGTTTGCTACCTTGCTTTTCTTTTTGGTGCTGGGGTAGAACACAGGGTCTTGTACACACTAAGCATGTGCTTCACCACTAAGCTACATCTCTCCCAACCCCACTTTGCTTTTCTCGCTTAGTATATCTTAGACTTCTCTCCAAATCTGCATATACATTTCTAGTTTCTTTTATTAAATAGTAGTATAATATTCCAATAGACCTATGCACTAGAGTTTATTTAACCAGGTTTGGTGGGTACTATTACCATTTTACAAAAATGGTGCCACGTATGTTGAATTTTTTAGGGCTCATGTGCAACATAAATGTGGAAATGCCTTAGGTGTCTAACGTTTACTGGAGCTGCATCATTTAAAGTGACATGAGTGCACAGGTCATAGCTGGAAACCAAGGACACTTGCAGGATCACAGAGAGTACTGTTAGACAAGGGACTTTCCATGTCTAACAGTATGGGGTTCTCAGAATCATATTTGGAGCCTTTTCTAAAACAAAACATTGCTGACCCTTTCCCAAGCTACAGTTCAGTGGGACCAGGGCAAGTACATCTTTGGCCTTCATTGTTCTATACCTTGACTATCTATGTCTGTCACTTTTTTCTTGTTTTGGATATAGGGTCTAACAGTATAGTCCAGACTTTTCTTGACTTCCTGTGTATCCCAACCTGTCCTTGAACTTGTGATCCTGCTTCAGCCACCTGCTGGTACGGTTACAGTGTGTACCACCATGTCTGCCTTGTTTGTCACTTTTTTGAGATTCAGTGAAGTAGAGTGAGAAAACAGTGAAGTGAACCACCAGTGTAGGGAAAAAGGGTTTGTAAAGAGGTACAGCTGGAAATAGGTGAGCACAGACCCTAGTGGGAGGGATGGTTCTTTGAGGAAGTGACATTAGGGTCATGTTATGAAGTGGTCAAGATGATAATTGGCTTTTTTTTTTGCTTCTGAAAGATGCTAAAGAGAACTTAAGTGATGCTTTTTCAGTCACATTTGTGCATCTCAGCAGTATTTTGACATGGCATGGAATCAGTGCCTTTTGTGGAGGATTGCCCTAATTATATCCCATGTGTACCAGCAGTTAACACGTTCCATTACGGCTCCATGGATCCAACAATCATGGATTGAAAGAACTTCAGTCTGTTTATAGTTGTGACTTCTATTAACATTTTTCCAGTAATACATTTTGTAAGTTTTTAAGATAGATTAAAAAAAAACATAACAACAAACCACCACCAAGTGGAACTGTAGCTTCTTCAGTTCTAAGTGGAACTTTGCAGCTAGTCTTTTACTGTATTGTGGTAGATAGAAGTGCACTCATCCCACTTTTTGTTTAAATGACAATTCTTTATTATAAAGATTGATGTCATGACACATCATGACATGTCCTCCTCTTTAGCTGGGATCCTGTTTACTCAAGTGGCTGAGACAGGAGGATAACAAGTTTGAGTCCAGCCTAGGCAACTCATTCAGACCTGTCTCAAAATTTAAAAACGGACTGGACACGTAGCTCAGTGTGAAAGCCCTGGGTCCATTTTCTTGTCAGAAAAACAAAAGTACCTCCTATAGAAGCTATGATGGTTCTCATTATATTTTAAAAAATACAGCCTTTAACAGTATCCAGGTAATAACCTTCCCTTCGCCTCATATACAGAGCTGTTGGCTGGCCACCCTTCCATGTAGAGATGGGACGTTTTATTGTTGACTTCTTGAATCATGTTGGTACTCCACCTGTCTTGATGATTTATTTAATTTGGTAGAAAGTTACTCAGTACTCTCTTAGCTTTTGTTTTTCTAGGAAGAAGTCCTTTTATTTAGTCTAGACTTTTATCCCTGAAAATATTCAGACATCTTTTCTGATATTTTGAATTACATGCTATGTCTTTCTGAAGTGAATCTATGTTGCTGAAAAGATAGTGGATATTTATTTGTACTCTGATTTCTATTCGCCCTTCCTTTTTTTCTCCTGTCAAGTGTGAGGCAAGAAAATGTCTTTCTGGGAGGAGAAAAAATGACCCCCCCCATCCAAAAACAAAAACAAAAAACGTCATTTTGATTTGTAGATAGGCTCTTATTAAAGTTTAATTATAAAAAAAGTTTTTTATAAGCCATTATGTAAATGGTACATGTTAATGTTAAATCTTTAATGGCAAATATACACAGATATGTTTTTAAATTGTTAAAAATTACAGTGATACATTTTAATTGTCATATTTATTAAAATATATTGGCAACTGCTGTTGCTTTCTTTCAGCTTATCCCTGAGCAGGTGGGTGAGGTTGAAGCTTACTGTTTTTTTGGTCCCGGAGATCGAACTCATGACCTTGCGCTTGCCAGGCAGGTGCTTATGCCACTGAGCTAAATCCCTGGCTGAGGTTGAAGCTATTTTGATACCTTTTGTTTTATGATATGGGAACTGATTAGAAAGTTTGTTGTTGAGCTTCTGGCTCAGAGTTAAGACACGTTTGAAGTATTGATGGTATTTGGTTTAGTTGAAACTTTAGGATTAACATTTCTAGTTATGAAAGGCATTAAAAATTTTCGGGTATAGCTTTGAGATACCATTATTATTTTTTAAAGGTAGCATTATTAAATATAGAAAGTAATTTTAATTACCTTATTCCTTTAGTTTTCTTTTGTTGCTCGGCTTTCTAATATTTAGATATAACTTACTATAAATTTCATCCTATTAAGTGCTCAGTTTAGTAGGGTTTTCTTTTTGTTTAATTTGCAGTTGTGTAGCCATCTACTGTCCTATTCTGGAAAAATTCGTCTCATAAAGAAATCCTGATCCATGCATAGTGGTGCATGCCTATAATTGCAGCACTCTAGAAAGCTGAGGCAGGAGGATTGCAAAGTCGAACCTAGCCTGGGCACTTAGCAACTTAGCAACACAAGATCCTGTCTCAAAAAAGAAAGTGTTTGGGGTGGAGTTCTGTTGCGAAGGTCTTGGGTTCAGTCCCCAGTAGTGAGGAAAAAAAAAAGGAAAACAGAAAAAACTTGTACTTAGTAGTAATCACTTCATGTTCCTCTCTCCCCCTAGCTCCTGCCAACCACAAATGAATTTTCTGTTTTTTGGCTATGTCAATTCTAAACATTTCAAATGCATGTAATTATATAGTATCCATTTGTTATGGACGGTGTTATTTGTGTACTGGTTTTTGTTTTTTTAAAACACCTGTTTTCAGTTCTCTTAGCTAAGTAGTTAAGAGAATTTAACTTTGAGTACCCACCAGATTGTATTTCTGAGTGACTCCATTACTTTACATTCCTATTAGCATTGTATGAAGACTCCAGTTTTTCTGCATCCTTATCATTGTGAGCATAGTCCTCATTGTGAATGTGAAGTGGTGTCTTGTGTTTTCATTTGCATTTCTTTGATGACTGATGGATGGCAAACGTATTTCTTCATACACTCCTTGGTGTGTATCATCTTTGCAGAAGTGTCTATTCAAATTCTGTCCAATTTTTTTTTCCTGTACTAGAGAGTAACCCTAGGGCCTTGCACATGCTAGACAAGCACCCTATCACTTCCAGTGTGGCGAAATTTTAAGTTGAGCCATACATCTTTTTATTGTTGTTGGAAAAGTTATTTTGTGTATGAATTTGGGACACTAGTTCCTTGTCAGATACATGATTTGCAAAGATTACCTCTGATTCTGCAGATTCTTTTAAAACATTTTTTGGTGTACCCTTTGAAGCAATAAAGTTACTAATTTTAATGGAAGTCTAATTTATATCATTTATTTATTTGGTTTTGGTTGTTTGTGCTCTTAGTCTTTTTTATCTAAGAAAATTTTATTTACTCCAAGGCCCGAGGAATTTCCTGTTATGCTTTAGATCCATGGGAATTAGTTCCAGGACCCCTAATTGGATAGCAGTATCCAGAGATGAGACGTAGGTCCTCTGTGCAAAATAGTTGTGTACTTTATTCTTCTTGAACTTTTTCCTTCAATGGTGCATCTGTTGAGAAGGTCATGAGGTTTTTGTCTTTTGATCTGTCAGTATGTGATTTGTTATTTTGGTTGATTTTTTTTGTTGTTGTTGCTAAATCAATTTTGTATACCTCAAATAATTTTCTTGGTTGGTAAACAATCGTGTTTTAAAAGTATGTTGCTGGATTTGGTTTGCTATTATTTTGTTGAGGATTTTTGTGTTGTGTTTGGAGATTACACTTTTGGAGATCTAGCTTTTCTTTTTGGTAATGTTTTTGCTTTTGGTAACACTGACTTAAGATTTAGTTGGGTGTTACTTCTACTTTTTGGGAAGAGTTTGTAAAGAACTGGTATTCTTTAATGATTTGGTACAATTAATCAGTGATACCCACTGTAACTCAGCTTTTCTGTATGGAAAGTTAAAAATTATTAGTTTAGTCTCTTTATCGGTAGAGTCTATGCAGATTTTTTTTTTTTTTGTATAGAAAATCAAACTCAGGATCTTGTGACTGCCACGCAGGCGCTTTTGCGCCTGAATCCCTGGCTTCTATGCAGATTTTTAATCTTTTTCTTGGCAGTTTGTTGTTTTAAAGGATGTTTCCTGTTTCATCAAAGTCGGCATATTCTGTAGTCTAACTAGTCAGCCTATTCTGTAGTTGTTTATAGTTTTCTAAATTGTATAGATACTATTGAGATACAGATTTATATCTGCAAGGTTAGTAGTGATGCTTGTTCTTTCATTTGTGGTTTAGTATTTTTAATCTTTTGTTTTTTTCTGTCTAATAGTTACAAGTTTATCAGTTTTGTTGATTGTTTCAGTGATACCCATTGCCTTCCTGCCACTTACTGAGGAATGAACCCACAACCCATTGTACTGAGCTGCATCGCTACCCCATTTTATTCTGAGACAGGGTCTTGCTAAGACCAAGTCAGGTTGAGGTTGGGATGTGTCTGCCTGAACCTACAGAGTGCTAGGTTGTACCACCATGCCCAGCTCAACCAACTTTTGATTCCATTTATTTTCTTTATTGTGTTTTATTTTCTGTATCATTAACTTCTGCTCATACTGTTATTTCTTTCCTGTTTTTAAAGTTGGGCCTTTTTTCATGTTGTAAGGTGAAGTTTAATTTATTGAATTGAGATTTTTTTTTTTTTTTTGGTACTGGGGATTGAACTCAGGACCTTGCACTTGCCAGGCAGGCACTTAAATGCTGCTAAGCTAAATCCCCAGCCTTTAAGATCTTTTTTTAATGTAAGTATTTAGGGCTGGGGATATAGCTTAGCGGCAGAGCACCTGTCTGGCTAGTGTGAGGTTGTGGGTTCAATCCCCAGTACCAAAAAACCAAAAACAAAACCCCCAAAAAACAACCATAAGGCTGAGGATACAGCGCAGTGGTGTAAGTGCCTGCCTGACAAGCACAAGGTCCTGAGTTCAATTCCTAGCACCAAAAAACAAAAACAACCAACCCTCTTCTGCAAAAACCCCACAACAACTGTAAGTATTGATAGGCTGAATACAATTAATTTTCTCTAAGCACTGCTTTAACTTTCTTCTCCTGTAAGTTTTGGTAGGTTTTCATTTGTCTTGGAGTAGTGTCTGATTTCCCTTGAAATTACTTCATTGCTTCAGTCTTTTTTTTTTTTTTAAAGCATTACTTTAATTATGCCCTGAAAGCAGTAATAATTGCTGCCATTTACAGAGTGCTAGTCATTTTATAGATGCTGTTTTCCCTAATCCTCATAGTAATTGTGTGATCTTTGAACTAGTGGTTTCCTGTTTTACAGACATGGAAACTGAGACATAGTTGTCCAAGGTTTTACAAAGCAAGTCATTGGTAGGACTGACTCCTCAGAACTTACATTCTTCTCATTAAGCTATGTATGTGTCTGCTCTAAACTGCTTAGAAATAGTGATTCTTCTAAATAGTGGATTGAATGTATTCATTTTCTTAATATGGAGGGAGTAGCAGGTAACTGGGTTGCATTTAATACTTTCTGTAGTTTGTTCATAAGGAGTGTCATCTTTTCTTCCATTTAAGCTAATATTAAGGGTTAACCCGGACCTGCCCTTCTATAAACTGTTTACAAGGAATTTGTCCCAGGTGGCTTTTAAATGTGTTTTGTCAGAGCCCTGTTGAATTTTGTATTCACATTCTGATATGAAATATGTTTAGTCTGCACTGTTTATTAAGCCTGTTTGTCTGTTGGTTTGAGACACAGTCTTACTATGGAGTTCAGGCCGGCCTTGACTATGTAGCCCAAGTTGGTTTGAAACTCACAGCAATCTTTGTGCCTCAGCCTCCTGAGTGCTGGAATTGCAGGCATGTGCCACCACTCTTGACTAAATCTTGTTTTAGATTAAAGAACAAGGATTTAAATATTTTCATGTGGTTTTTTTTTTTTTTTTCCTCTGTACAGTAGAATTGCTTCTAGGGACAGTGAATGAAGAGCCTCTGTTGACCCTGTGAAAATTTAGCCAAAGAATTTAGCATGTGTTTCATGCTTTTGTGTGACTGACTAATCGGTGAAACTTGCTAAATGATGAAAGCCTTGGTGTATGTTTTGATGATACTTCTTTTCCCCTTTTTTAGTTGTTTCTTCTGTTCAGATGTGTGGTAAATGTAAACTTTGAGTTTAGAACTACAGTTGCTCTAGGCAACTGCCTCAGTCCTTCCTTAGAAAAGAAAGCGTGTGGGAGTTGTGAAGTGTTCTTAAATATGGCTCAGCACCCAGCAGGTAACTTTGTCCTTGGTATCATGTTGTTTCTTATTTGAATGAATAATCTTAGTTTTGCTGTATCTACTGGTTAGTTATAGGAAATAGGGAAAATTTACTAGCCAGAATAAGCTCTTAATGCACGGTTATAGGTGCTGACAGTGATACTTTTGGTGTTTTGCTTGAAATGGACAAGAGAATTCTTCTCATGGTACCTGTTTGAATCAAGGCCTTTTAAGTTGCTTAACAGTATTAAAAACCTTGAGTTGCAATAGCTATTTAGTAGCACTCCCAAAAGGGGGCACTAAGGCATTATACTTAGTGACATTTGTGTCCTCTGTTGAGTATAGATGAAACAAAAAGATCTTTTCATTAAATTGGGAGGAGTAGTTCTTGAGTGACGTGAATAGTCGCATGAGTCAATCCTAGAACTGTGAGTCAAGCATTTGTACTGGGTAGTTCTCTCAAATGGCCTTAATTCCTTTATAGTTGTAATTTGCTTATATAATTTCCCCCTTATTTCAAAATATTTGTCTAGTTATAGGTAATTTTGAATATTTGTCAGTATCATCATGGAAGCAAGTATATTACAATCGTGCAAAATGTTTATCATTTTCAAAATGCATTGGTTTGTATTTCAGGTTTATCTTCCCAAGCTGACAAAGGCAAACAGATAACTGAATTTTGCAGAAAACCAGGTGGCTTGGTGGGTGTCTGTAGTCTCAGCTACTCAGGAGACTGAGAAAGGTGGATACCTTGGGCAAGAGGGTTTGGGGGGCACATAATAAGACACCATGTCAAAACAAAAACAAAAGAGCTGACCGCTTCACACACAGCTGCCTTCACAGGATTGGTATTCTTTTTTGAGACATCACTTGTTTGGCTAATATGTAATACTTTGCTTTTGAAAATCAGAAATTCTTTTTTCTTTTTTTTAACTGAAGATTTCTTAACACTTTGGGAGAAGGCAAATTCTGGTAGTCAAATGCATATAAAACCAATTGGTTAGAGAAACCAATTTAAGATTAGCTATTAATAATGAAGCATGAAATCCATTGGTTAATTTTTTTAGATGTATTTTGTCACTATAGTGCATGAATCTGTTATACATTTGTCTCAGTCCAAAGCATCTCTTTTATGATTTCAAAGTACTTGAGAAATAATTAGCAATCAGAGAGTTGTTGAATTATAGAAAAATCACCACAGAGGGAATGTGGTAATCTTGAGTAAATATTTCATTTCACTTATAAAAGAGGGCTAACAAATGGAGGAGGCTCTTCTAAGGCTTCTGGTGAGCCTTCATTCTTTGGGTAAGAGTTTAGTAGAAAGAGACTGTCTCTAGTATCTAGTTTTCTTTCTAACATTTTATCATGAAAGATCAAGAATTATATACTTGCCTACTCCCTAGATCCTGTGATATTTTACTGTTTCTATTAATCTCTTATGTTTTGATTGTTTTCCAAGTAAATTGCAAACATCAAGTACATTTTGCCCCCAAACAGTTCAGAATGCATATTAAACTGTAAAAACTTTCATTTTAAAGTTCAGTTAAAATTTTAAAAAAATGTTTCTGATTTCAAGAGAAAGTCTTACTGAGTTGCCCAGGCTGGCCTTGAAATTGTGGTCCTCAGTCTTTCTTGTAGCTGGGATTACAGTGAGGGACCATCATGCCTGGCCTTGAGGTTGTTTATATACAGTGAAAAACATTATTAAATTATTATTCACTGCATTTTGACAAGTGGGTTTACCTGTGTATCTTAGTATATGGGCTTCTATAACATGATACTTTAGACTGGGAAATTTGTACACTATAGAAATTTATTGCTCACAGTTAGGAGGCTGGAAGTCCAGAATCAAGGCACTCACAGCTTCAGTGTCTGATGAAGTACCATTCTTTATAGATGGTCCCTGGTTACTACATCCTTATGTGGAGGAAGGAGCTAGGGCATTCTCTTCAGCCTCAGACTTCCTGACTTTATTATTTCCCAAAAGGCCCCGTCTCTTAATTCTATCACATTGAGTATCAGGTTCCAACATGAATTTTTGGGAAGATAGTAACATTCAAACTACAGTACTGTGTCCCAAACCTCTATCTAAAGGTATATAATGTAACAGTACCGGTAATGCCATGCTATATGTTAATCCTTTCCGAGTCATATTCTGTCCTCTCCTTTCTTCCGGGGAGCTACTGTTGCCTGCCTGGCAAGCGCAAGGTTGTGAGTTCGATCCCTGGTACCAAAAAAACCTCCCAAAAACAAAA
>PVJX010029586.1:0-10224 GCA_004027295.1 Dolichotis patagonum | reverse complement strand
ATGTTTTGTTTTCTTCAAAACAGCTGTTCATATCATCATGCATGATATAGTCAAACAAAACAATAAAACCATTCCAACTGATGATTGAAAACATTGAAAGGCTTCAGAGCTATGAGATGGGGACTCATGCTTACCATAAAATCTTATATACTCTTATCAACTCTCATACTAGGGAGACTATACGGTATTTACACTTGTGACTTTGGTTTATTTCGCTTAAGAGAATGGTCTCAAGTTATGTCTATTTATTTATAAATATCTCAATGTGATCATTCTTTATAGCTGAGTAGTACTCCGTTGTATAAAAATGCCACAACTTTTTTATCCATTCCTCAGTTGATGGGCACTTAGGTTGTTTCCAGGATCTGGCTATTACAAATTGTGCTGCTATAAACATGGGTGCACATATGTCACTGTGGTATGATGTTTTCAGTTCTTCTGGGAATATTCCCAGAATTGGAATAGCTGGATCAAATGGGACCTCCACAGTGGTTGCACCTGAAACAATCTTGTAATTTGTATTTATAGTTTTTATTCAGATAGGTTCTGCTTTGAGAAAAAACAGTATATCTGAAGATATAAAATAGATTGAGAAATGATCGTTGAATTCTTTTCTTTACTAGAATTCTGTTTTTATTTCATTATCCAGGGATTTAGTTTGTAGCAGTTTGATTTACATTACCTGTTGGCAATATGCTGTTTGTGAAAGTTCATTTTTAATATTTTGAGAATTAAAAAATAACTTGTATAAGGGTATTTGCCCAAGTTAACAGCTCTAATAAAATCTCATCACTCAGTTTTAATTCTAGAGTGCTAGACATTCAGAGCACTGTAGACACAAAATAATTCGAGTATTTTCTCAATTCACTATTACATGGCTTGTAATTAGTACTATTTTAGAGAGAGAGGTTACTCTGTTACTTGGGAATGTATTACTTGAACGTAGGTCAACAAACTTTGGCTCAGGGCCAGACCTGGCCAATGAATTAAGATTTTTTTTAACAAATAAGAATGGCCTTACATTTTAAAAATGCTGGAAGGAATGTGTTTATGTGTGAATGTTTTACTGTGTGAAGGTCGCGTTTCAGCATCCATGAAGTTTCACTGGAATACAGTCGTGCTCATTTACTTACTGTTGGCAGTTGCTTTCTTGCCCCTCTGACAGAGCCAGCAGTTGCTGCACATACCATGTCTCCTAAGATGCCTAAAATATTTACAGAAAGTCTGTACCAGTTTCTCTGCCTTAGGGTATTAGTGCTTGATACTCTCCTGAGGAACTTATTACTTACCAGTGAAGACTCCTGTTAGATGCTCGTAAGACATTTTGTTTACAGGAGGAATATACCTAACTGGAGAATTTGACCTTTTTTTGCTCATTGTCACTTGGCTTTGAGAATTGCAGCCCAGGTTGAGCATTCAGGTTTTATTTTGTTCTTACATGCCAAGCTTGAGTAGTAGTCCATTTTATTTGGCATTTTGAAAAGCACTTTTTAAAATGGCTTACATTGGGATTTGCTTTTGAGAAGCTACTAATTGTCAGTTCCGAAGTGGACAGATTGAGGCCAGATAAAGCCTGTAGGTACTTGTCAGGCAGCAGTGAAGTTAAAAATCACTTGCTGTCAACACAGGGAATTTTATTATCATTTTTAATTGTGAGTAAATGAAGAATCATTAGATTCCTGGAACTGCAGCACCCAGTGGAGAAACGGGTTATTTTGCCTAAGTGGAATATATTCTTCCCTTTGTCTTTATAGCCAATAAGTCTGCTAGTCTTTCTGGCTTTGGTTAAAACTCATTGCTCTGTAAGTTTTTAACTGGAAAATGAACTGCTTAAGTTGTCCTAACTTAAACTAGCCAGAAACTTTTAAACTGGAGGAGGAGCTGGCTAGCTTAGTGGCAGAGTTTATCACTGAAGTTGTGTTTAAAAATAAAAGGGTTTTATTTGTCATCTTTATGCTGGTAGTTTCATGTTATGTGATGCTGAAAATTTAGACAGGTTGAAAAAACTGTTGAGGGACTTTTAGCTTTTTTAAGACTTCTAGTTTTTATTCAAGTTCTTCAGTATCATTTTTTTTTTTGTACTGGGTGTTGAACTCACAACCTTGTGTTTGCCAAGCAGGTACTTATGTCGCTGAACTAAACCCCCAGCTCCCTATATCGTGTTTTCTTGCAGAAGTGAAATTTAAGTAAAATCAGCTCTTGATCTGACCAAAGTCTTAAGGCATATCACCCCAATAGTGTCGTATAATTGGGGTAATTAAACTGCCTTATAAGTTGAGGTGAATTAGCTCAGATTCCACCTACCTATCTACTGCCTGTCAGCAGGTGGTCAGAGAGTTGGAATGAAGATGGGGCATGAATGGGATTGGGTGGGAGGGGGTGCAGAGTACATTCTAGAAGGCAGAGTTCCTCTTTGAATTGGGGTGTGTGTGTATGTATGTATGTGTGTGTGCTTCTTTTCTCCCCTCTTTTGTGGAAGACAGGAGAGTTAAGTAATTTACAAGCATTTACCTCACATGAATTGCTTCATTTAATAGTTGGTGCTTGTGCTATTAGTATTTTCATTTTGTTTAAAATTTCATCAGTTTAAGATAAAATAGGCTTGTGATGATAGCTGAAAAATGTCCTGAAGGGCAGCTGGTGGGCTTGTACTTGGGTTTAAGTAACTTCTGGGAAGGAGTATGATAAGCCTGGTAAAGGGTGAGGGAGGCTTTGTGGGTTCTGCCCACTGTCTCAGGAGGTCTGATTGCTTTCTGTGTTGTATCTCTGTTAACCTGCTGCTGCTCTTGCTGCTGCCGCTGCAGGTGTGTGGAGCAGCTAGGAGGCTGAGTCTGCTCAGGTTGGGCAGTGGATTGTTAGAGCGTGGCATTTACCCTGGGTACATCCCTGGGAGGTTCACTACTACACTAGAGGTTTTGCCTCTTGCCTATGAGTATCTTATCTAAAAAAGAAAAAGGTAAGACTGAAATGATAGAGTGATTGAAACATTAGCAGAAGCAAGCTAGCTTTCTTTCAGTTGAAGCTGTTAGTAGTCAGGCAGTAGAGGTTTTTGGAAGAGGCAGTTTTTCTGAGGAAGGGTAAGTTGGGACCAGTATCCTCTTAGAACTTGTGCTTGGGAGTAGAATTGGGATGGGAGTCCATCAACAGATGTTTACTTCGTATCAGATGTGGCTGTAGGCCCTGGAGACAGAAAAGTCACTGCTCTTATGTAGCCTGTGTGAGGGTGACACATTCGGCTGGGAGCAGTGAGTATAAAATGGGTGCAGTTCAAGAAGTGGAATTATGTCTTTCTTAAAGACGCCCGTGATGAGCAGTTTAAATATAAAACCATTGAGAAGATTGTCTCATTGGAAGATACTGAGGAACTGTAAATTATTTGTACAGCATTTGAGAAAGAAGAATCTGTGATAAGAGGCACCCCCTCAAGTTTCCATTTGATTTTGCTTTATTCATTTACATTTTTTGAATAAATTTTCTGGTATTCATGATATCAACAAGAATAGGGAAGAAGATACAATTCTTCTGAGACTTGTCAGAATTTAGTCTTGTAGCTTTTATTTTGGATTGAAGATTGAAAGGGGTAAATCATTTCTGTAGGGTGATGGAGTCATAAGGTGTAAGTTACGTACAGATCAGGTAAATCATTGCATACTGAGGAGACTTCTGTCACTCCTTTTCGAGGCAAAGGTCAAAGTCTTTATTAAGTTTTTAGGCTCTTAAGAAAGCTCAACAGTTTCTGCTTTGGTCCCATAGCCTTGTACAAGGTCAAATCAGTGTACTGTGACTCTCTTGCTAAATTCTCAATTTAGTGCCTTCAAGTTCTCTTGACTTTTTCTTTTGCACAGCATATGTTTCTTAGTTTTTTTTTTTTTTTTTTTTCTTTACAACTATGTTCTACCTCTCTCTACAGGATCTGTGGAATATCTCCAAGGGACTGTGGACATTTTCTATGTACTCTACTATTGATTCCCTCCCATATGTATTGCTTAAGATTGCTTCTGACAGAGGCAGGAAGAGTACAAGTTTGAGCCTAGCCTGGGCAGGCTCAGTGATTAGTGAGACCCTGTCTCAAATTTTTTAAAAAAGAGAAAGGACTGGGGTACAGCTTAGTGCAAAACCTGTGTTCAAAAAGAAAGTCAGAAGAAACAATTGCATTAAAAATAATTTAGTTGAAGAGTCTTTATTTTTAAGGCCACCTATTCACTCATTCAGCATTTATTGAGTAGCTTCTTTGTGTATTCAAGATATTCAGCAATATAGAGGAGTCTTAGTTAATCTCAGAGCCAGGTCCATTGCATGGAGGCTGAGCCTGTCAGCTAGTTCTGGACTGAGAATCTTAATAGGTAAACATTTTCTTCCTGAGCTCAAACTTCAGGGTACATCACAATCCCCTGAAAATAGATTGCTGGTATTCCTAGAAGGGAGCAAAAAATTGCCTTTCTAACAAGTTCCCTGGTGATGCTAAAGTCAGTGCTATTCCTCTGGAGACTACACTTGGAGAACAGAGGCCTTTAATAAATTCTTTTGAGGTATTTCCTTATTGATGGACCTCTTACCATGTATAGATGTTTTGTAATCCTCTTCTGGCATGAGGAGTGTCTGAGAATTCACATCAGGTTCTGTAAGAAGGTTGTATCAGTGGAGTTACATTCTTAAAGGGCATGAAGGTAGATACAGACGGTGAAACAGACTCAATGGAACATGGAACCAGGTGTGATTGTGTTATATGTTGGGATCTGTTTTTCCTATATTTTGGTTTCTCTTTTTTCATATCCTTTCTTTCTTATTCTTTGTGACATTCCTAGTTTTCCTCACAAAGATTAAATCAATTTTGGGGGTTTCTTTTGGTGGCGTTAGGGTGAGAGTGTGGAGTCATGTTCTGCTTTTCAGTAACTCTTTCTCTCTTGAGATTTAATCTAGTGAGAACACACCCTCAGACTCACGCACAGGCCCATGCACATGTGCACATTCTCCCTTAACCTTAGTGACCTGTTTCAGTTTCCTTGTCAGACCTTCACAGCCGTGAAGGTTTGTTGGGTGGAAGGAGCTGCCTTGGACAGAATGCGATCCAAGTGTGTTGCAGATTGGAAACAGGACTGAAGCAGTAGAAAAGACAGGACAGAATAGAAAAACAAGGAAGGGTGAAGAATATATGAATGGAAAAGAAACTTCCAGAGTTAATATCCTTAGTGTGATTTTTCTGTAACAAATGTTATAAAGAATGTCAGAGCAAAGATGTATCAAATAATAGTGGTGAAACAAAATGCCCAAGAAAATACAGAAACAATGAGGGGGAAGCTATTGATGGTTTTAGTGTGTAAATTTAGAATGATGATTAGAGATCTGTGACAGGGAAATGAAGATACCTATCGAAGATTATATTTGATCATTTTACCAGGAAGTAAAAAAAAAAATTTTTTTTACCCTAGATTAATTCTTTCTAAACTGCTTTCAACTGCTCATTTGATCTTCACAAATAAATTGAATGGCTATTATTTTTCTCCAGTTTACTAAAGATGAAATTTAAAGTTGAAATATGTTTGACTTCCTAGTTTACTGAGATTGTCAGCCTAGTTCTTAAAAATAACCTAAATCTATCGCAGTATCTTATTCCTTGGAAATGAGAGTTTCTTACTGTTTTTCTAGTTTGGTTATATCTGCCAAATCAGGTGTGTGCCATCTTTGATTCTTCATACCGCCTCCGGTTCCCACTCCATTACTCCAGATTGGTCTTCTAGGCTTATTTGTTTCTCTCTCTGTTGTTAGCACCACTGGCAACCTGGGAGAGGCCTTAGGGAGCCTCTCCTCCTCGCTTTGCTCATTGTCTTTTAATGATGCTGTTTACTGGATTCCAGTCTTTCTCTCCTCTATTCTGTTTTCATTTGTGATAGTTGAAAAATAAATTTGTTCTAAGATTTATTCATCAAATGGGGAGGGGAACAAGGGAGATGGGAGGTGGAAAGAGGGGAAAGTAAAAAAAAATGAGAAAATAAAAACATGGAAACAAAGCTTTATACATGGGGAGAGGAGGAGGAGTTGAAGGGTAGGGGGATGGGAGAAAAACCCAAGTTATATCATGTGAAGGTACAAATTCCCTATGTTGGGGGGCTGGGGATTTAGCTCAGTGGCATAAGCGCCTGCCTTGCAAACATTCTGTCGTGAGTTCTATCCTCAGTACTGATAAAAAAACAAAAACAAAAACAAAAAACAAATTCTCTATGATGAATGTGATCATTATCTAAATCTAAAATGTACCAATAAAATCTAATTTAAAAAACAACAATAATAAAAATAAGGCCTTGAGTTTTTGAGATAAAATTCACAGTACTTAGTTTACTTCTGGATTATCCCATTTAGCCCTTTTCCCACACACTTGAGTTGCATAGAATTATGTTCCCTGTTTTAAATTCTCAGAAGATCTCAAAGTATTACAGCAAAATTATGAATTGATTCCTAGTGACCTTGAGTCTTAAAATAGAGTTTTTAAGTCTTTGATATTTTTGCTTGAGTGAGTAAGCTAATTTGTAGTAACTGATGTCCTTCTACAGCAGTAATACTTTTTTTTTTTTTGGTGGTATTGGGCATTGAACCTAGAGACTTGTGGTTTTTACACAAGTGCTGTACTGCTGAGTGCCCTTTACCACCCAGCATGCTTTATCAGTGACTGACACCCCAATGCTTTTTATTTTTGTTTTGAGACTTACCAGGTGGCCTAGGCTGGCCTTGAACTTGTGATCCTCTTGCCTCAGTCTCCCACTAGCTGCCATTACAGGTGTGTGCCACCGTGTCCTGATAGTAATATCTGTTTTGATGTGGCCTGAATATTTCTTCTTCATTTTACATGATAAGAAATTCTCCGTTAGAATTAAGGGGTTCAGTGTCAGTCGACTCATTCATGAGACTCTGTATTTAGTATCTAATTGGCATCCATTACAGTACATGGTAGGATGGGTGACAGAAGAGAGCTGGATAAGATGGTGTTATGAAAGATTGGGCTTGAATAGAGTGCTGTGATAAGGGAGCGTGATGGGTAAAGTGAGACTCCAAGAGCACATATCTAGGGGGCAGTCAGGAGATACTAAAACAAACGACTGCCTTTAAAATTTTGCCAGAGGCCATTTCTTAGCCTCAAAAAAAGAAGCAGTACTCATATTATTTCTTGCCTTAATTGCAGTAGCCTTGGATCTCAGAACCTGGTCCAGTAATTTTATTACTAGAACTCAATAATACTATGTTAAATAATCTTTTTGGGGTAGACTGGAAATTTAAACCATATTTACAACATTGTTTTCAAGGAAAAATGAATTGTGAACTCCAAGCAATTGAATTACAAATGGATTGTATTCTAAAAGGGAACTGCTAATATATAAAACATAGTATGGTTTAATAAAATGCCTTGTTTGCAGGCCTTTGCTCATGAGCAGTTTAATAGATCTGTGAAATTGGAAATAAACACCCAAATCCCTAAGAATCTAAACTGTTTTGTTAGGCATCTGAATAAGAAAATAGAATTTTTGATTGCCAAAATAAACTTTTGAGGAAAAACCTTAATAATGTAATGTTACATTTTCTGATTATAATAGTAATGCAAATTCAGGACAGAGAACTTGAAACATAAAAATAATGCTTTTGCCCTTCTTTTTGGTAGTTGAACTCGTAAGTCAGCCTGTTTAGAGAGGAAGAAAGGTAAAACATTTTTGGGAATATACTACCTAGAGGCAGGCGTGAATTCAGATAAAAATGTATTATTGACTTAATTTCAAAATGTCTAGTAAAGGATATTTGAAGACATTTACAAAGCTGTATGTCCCAAATCTCTGGACTACTTAAGAGGTTCTTGGTTTTTTTTTTGGGGTGTGTGTAATTTTTTTGAGGCTGGGTCTCTGTGCAATTCAGGCTGGCCTTGAGTTCACTTTTTAGTCCTGGCAGGTCTCGAATTCTCAATGATCCTCCTGTCTTAGCCTCCCAAGTGCTGAGATTACAGGTGTGGGCCACTACGCCTGCTTGTATGTATATGTGTGTGTGTGTGTGTGTGTGTGTGTGTATATATATATATTTATTTATTTTAATTTAACTGTTTTCTTTCTTTTTTTGAGACAGTCTCTTCACTATGCAGTTCTGGCTGGTCTTTAACTTACTATGTAGCCCAGGCTTCTTAAATAGCTGGTAATCCTCCTGCCTCAGCTTCTTGAGTGCTGGGATTACACCTGTGCCACCATGCCCAGCTTTTTTCATATATTTTAAATTCTAGAGAAATGTTACTAGTGAGTAAAACATTTGCTGAATATTTTCTGTTTGCTGGGCACGGTCTAAGAAATACTAACGTTTTTCTCCTTATCTCTTTAACAACTCTGAGATAGGTGTTAATATTGTACTTTTTTTTTTTTTTTTTTTGGTACTAGGGATCAAACTTGTGACCTTGTACTTGCTAAATGTCCAGCCCTGACAGTTGTTAATAATACTTGTATTTTATAGATGAGGAAACATTCAAATTTATTTGCTTACTATCAGGCAACCAGGATTATACCAAGTGTGCTTGATTCTAGAGCTCTCTCTTAGCTGTTACACTTCATGAGATTGCATGGGATAAAATGTTTTATTTATTTATTTAGAATAGAAGTGAGTTGGCTTGAAATTTTACCACTTATTTTTGGTTGTTTTATGATGCTCAGAAGTTGTATGTTATTGGTCTTTAAAAGCTAAAGCATCCTTTCTGCTGTGTACACCCCTTGCCCTCTTGTTAAGAAAAGTTTTTTCTCCCCCTTCACTAGGTTCACTATCTGAGACCCCATTCAAAAAAAAAAATAGGAAACTAGTGTATGTATGTGGTGATGTTTAAGGTTAATATATCAAGGACATATGACTGTGTCCCTAACAGGGTACAAGAATACTGAATCCATGTAGCATTCTGTGCAGACTTGATGATACCTTTCCTATAGCTCACAGCAGTAATCATCAAATTTTTGAGAGCTGGGCAGGGTGGCACATGCCTATTATCTGTCTCAGCACCATAGAGGCTGAAGCAGGAAGAGGTCAAGTTTGAGGCCAGTCTGAGCTGTACAGTGAGTTCAAGCCTGGTCTCCAAGAAACAAAACACAAATAACTTTTTGAGTATCTCCTAAAGAACTTGTTAAACTCTATATGCTTTCTCCATAATTTTTTAGTTAACTTAAGTTTAACTTAATTTGAAATGATTTTACCTTTTCATACTGAAAATATTGGCAATTTATGGAAAATAATTATTTTGTAATGTATCCAGTAGAATCTAAACATCATAACAACTTGGCACCCATCATTGTGTGCTTTTAAAATGTGAGAAATAAAATTTAATATGTGGAAAAAAAAGGCTAAAGCTAACAGTAAGTACAGCTTAAAAAGGTAAAAGTTGTTAGAAATTTGAGGTTTACAGCAGAAAAATGCTAGAGTTTTTTGGGAAGATCTTGGTAGATTATGATTTCAGTGGTTATTAATGACTTGTTCTTTTCAGCCTCTGGGTCGTCTCTCTTAGTCATAATCTAAAATGCTGATTTTTGGAAGATTGCATTGAGGAAGTAATTTTGACTTCTGTGGCAGTTAAGATTTGTGTCTGTTATTCAGCTGTTAATTTTTTTTTATTTTTTATGTTTTATTTTAAAAGGGTGTAAAATTAAACACAACAAAACAGAACAGAATGGGCCATAAGAAAGCATAAATTTCAAAGCTAGACAACCCAGGATCTTCACTATCTGTCATATTGTCTCCCATTCTCCTCCAAATGGTTGTCCATATCTTTGCATATGGGGAGCTCATACTAAATACCATAGCCAATCTTTTCACAAGATGTGTAGTTCACTGGCTCCCACTTGCTAGGCAGGGGGGAGGGGGAGGGGGGACACGGGATGGGTGACAGGATGACATGAGATGTCTGATTCTCAGCCCACATGCAGGCAGGATCTCAGTCGCCCCCCAGAGATGGGAAGAGTTCCTTGTTCTCCCGGCATCCCAAGTCAACCGCATGGTGCAGGTCCCGATGCGCCAGGGTCTCTCTCCTTCAGGCTGCCGAAAGTCTGCCACACTCTCAACCGCTCCCAGAGAGGGGAGGAGTTCCTTGTTCTCCCGGCACCCCGAGTCAACTGCACAATGCAGGTCCTGATGAGCCAGGGTCTCTCTCCTTTGAGCTGCTGAAAGTCAGCCACACTCTCAGCTGCCCGCAGAGAGGGGTGGAACTCCTTGTTCTCCTGGCAC
>PVJX010029585.1:0-22981 GCA_004027295.1 Dolichotis patagonum | reverse complement strand
AAAAATCAACAAAATCCAAGACGTGCCGAATGTGTGTAGGTAACGCAGTGCAGAAAGAGAATGGTGCTGTGCTCCTGTCCACAGCCCGGACGGACGCCTCCACACTGCAGACCACCGCCATGGTCGCCGGGTCCCTGGACACAAGCTGAGCGCTTGGCCGCCTCGGTCTGCCTGCTTGGTGGCCAGAGAGCTGGAGACGGAGGGCTGAAGTCCACAGTGCGCAGAGCCAGCCGTGAGGCCCTCCTGGTATCGGCCGTCCCCAGGACATCCTGGGCCATGTTCCTCTGTTCCTGATCTCTGGCTTTGACTCATCAGCCTGAGTGCTGGTTCCAGCCTGGTGGTGACGCTTACTAGGCATGGCCTTGACACCTTGCAATTGGTGACTGTGGGCTCACATGGGTCACCTTACTTACCTGCCAGATCTTAAGCTTTTAGAGGAAAGTCTGATGTTCATTTTTCCCCCCACCACGGTCCTACGTAGGAGTACAGTAGCTGGATGGGTCCAGAGCTGAGCCAAGTGGCCCTGGAGCAGTGACCGCACCTTTCCAAACCTCACTGATACAACAGGAAAAACACCACTTTAGAGGCTGAAATCAGACCATGCGAACCACCGCCCTTCTCCCGCCTGTCCTCCCTTTCCCCAAAGCAATGACCACCACCATTTCTGTATTTTAGTTATTTTAATATTTTTTCTCCTTCCACAGGGAAGGTTGCCAACATCACAAAGCACAGATTTTATTCTACTTTGTTCACCTCCATAACCCAGGCCCCCAGAACAGAACTTGGCACGTCGTAGGCTTGCAGTAAATACTTATTGAATAAAATGAAGGGTTGATAAGTATCCAATAGTAGGAGATAGAACTTGGTCTCTGGAATCTAACTGGAAACAGTATAACCAGGACAAAGGCATGTAGTATGAAGTACAGATTAGAAAACACCTGTAATCCTAGCATTTGGGAGGCTGAGGCAGGAGGATTACCACAAGTTCAAGGCCAGTCTGGGTACATCACAAGACCCTGTCTCAAAAAAAAAAAGTACAAGTTAGGAACTGTGGCTGAAAAGTTCAGTCTGCCCAATTTCCGAGCTGCGTGGGCTACCAGTGACTTCAGCTTCCTCACCTGAGGAACAGAGGTAATTACAGCACCTCCCAGGCAGGACTGCAGGTTGGAGGAGACAGCAAATGGAAAGCACTTGACAGAGTTGCCTGGCACATAATAAGTGCTCAACAAACACCAGGCAGCATTACCCATTATAGTACTGCGGGGACTGCAGGAGACCTCCGAGTCAATTAAACAGTTGCTAAGCACTTAAAATAGGTCATGGTCCAGCAGGTTCAATTAGTATCTATTGACCCGAGTCTGGGAACTAGAGGAGAGAAACCACATCTACACTGTCGTGATCTTAGACCTGGTAGATGCTAATTAATGTTTAAAGCTGCTGGGAAGATCAGACACTGAATTTCAACATGGCTTAGAGAGCAGCTCTGAGAGTACCGTCAGGACAGGACCCTGGGCTGAGGTGAGCGTGCCGGCCTCTAGTTTCAAGCACTTACAACTTGGGGGCTGGGGATTTAGCTCAGCGGCATAAGCGCCTGCCTTGCAAGCAGGCAGTCGTGAGTTCGATCCCTGGTACCGATAAAAAACAAACAAACAAAAAAACAAAATCAAGCACTTACAACTCAATGGGAGAGACAGATGCTCTAATAGCTTCACAGATACCTGGAATATTCCAGCTGACAAGTGTTCCAGAGCAGAGGGGTTGTTTGTTTGTTTGTTTGTTTTTGAGGGAGTTGGTTTTTTGACACAGCCTCTCGCTATGTAGGTCAGGCTGGCCTTAGGCTCACTTTGTAGCCCAGGCTGGTCTCGAACTTGGAACTTGCAGTGATCCACCTGCCTCAGCCTCCCGAGTGCTGAGATTACAGGACTGCGCCACCACGCCCGGCTTCCAGCCCTCATTTATTTAGTAGTGCTGGGTATCAAAACTGGGACCTCAGCATGCCACCCGAGTACAGTACCACTCCCTGAACTTCACCCCCAGCCGGAGAGGCACAGGACATGTAATACGGGGGGCGGGGTGGTATGGGCTGCAGTCAGGGAGGGAGTGATGCAGAACTGAGCCGGCAGGGAGAGCGGGCCTGAGCTAAGCTGTGCGTTGAGGAGGAGCGAACGGCGGGTGCCTGGCCTCTGTCCAGGCTCTGCATGTGATAAGGGAACAAAAAGAACCTAGTCTGATCCAAGAAGGGTGGGACGAGAAGGTGTCCGAGAGGAAGGAGGCTGGGAAAATGACAAGGCATTGGGAACAGCGGAACAGCGCAGCGTGCAGGCTGGCGGGTGTGACCACCCTGAGGTCTCCACTCACCCCGGGAGAATTCTAGAAAAGCACAAGTCCCTGGGAAGCGTGGTTAAGGGTGCTGTCCCTAGGAGCCAGGCATAGTGGTCCCCACCTGGAATCCCATCACCCGGCAAGCTGAGGCAGGAGGATCACCATGAGTTTAAGGCCAGCCTGAACTACATAGTAAGACCTTGTCTCAAAAAGCCAAAAACAGATGTTGTCCCTAGTAGCATTAGACGCCATCACAAAAACATGAAAAAAAAACCCTGGAAATACATGGTGACTATTTAAACTTTTAAAATTTACTACAGTAAAAGACACCTTTCTGGATATGAAGGGGATCTGGCTGTGCCATCTGTCACCCTGCTGATCACCGCGGTTGACTTGTCTGATCTGCCTGGCGAGGCAGGTGCCCCTCTTCTCCCCCACCGCTCCACGCGGCGCACCCTCATGAAGGAAGCCGCATGCTGGGAGGAAGCGGGTGTCCACCGCCTCGGAGGGAGGAGGACCGTTCCGGGGTCGGGGGTTCCCAGTAACTGCACTCTCCAGACCCCTTGCCATCGGTCCTCTCAAAAGACCCCCACTTCCTTTGGATTCACTTACCCCATCACTTCTGCACTTTCTGAAGCAGTTCTTAAAAGCTGTGATCATAGTGGCAAACGCCTGTGATTCCAGCATTCAGAAGGCTGAGGCAGGAGGATCATTGCAAGTTCGAGACCAGCCTGGGCTACAAAGTGAGCTCAAGGCCAGCCTGAACTGCATAGCAAGACCCTGTCTCAAATAAGTAAAAACAAAACAGAAAAATATTTTACTCACCAGCTCTGGCATCATGAGATTGCTAGATCTTCTCAAAGTCAAAGTGACCTTGAAAGGTCTTTGTTTTTTTTTTTTTTTTTGTGGTATGGGAATCAAACTCACGACCTTGTGCTTGCCAGGCAGGTGCTTATGCCACTGAGCTAAATCCCTGGTCCTGAAAGCTCATTTTGAATCAATTTCAGACATCAAAGCAGCCAGGATAGCACAACTTAAGACTCAGAAGAGAGCTTTGAGAACAGTTTCAGAAAGCAGCAAGAATGATGTAGTAAGGTGGCACGGTGGAGCTCACCTATAATCACAGCGCTCAGGAGGCTGAGGCAGGAAGATCACTGCAAGTCCTAGGCAAGCCCAGCCTACAGAGTGAGTTCAAAGCGGCAGTGTGGGGTGGGGTGGAGGATGTTGAGGAGAACGGAGGCCAATGTGTCTTTTGCTGTAATACATTTTTTGTTGCTGTACTGGGAATTGAACTCACGACCTCACACTTGCCAGGTTGGCACTGTGCCACTGAGCTACATCCTGGGCCCCTAAAATACTTCTTTCCTCTCTCTTTTTTGAGACAGGGTCTCACTATGCAGTTCAGGCTGGTCATGGGCTCACTTTGTAGCCCTGGCTGGTCTCAAACTCCCAACAATTCTCCTGCCTCAGCCTCCCGATACTGGGATTACCAGAGTGCACCACTGTGCCCTCAATACATTTTAAACATTCATCTTATTTTTTTCATTACATCTCTGAGATATATGTATATGTATATATATATATTCTAACATTTTTCTTAAGTATCCTAACTTTTGTTTTTTGTTTTTTTTTTTTTGGTACCGGGGATCAAACTCATGACCTCACGCTTGCCAGGCAGGTGTTTAAGCCACTGAGCTAAATCCCCAGCCCAAGTATCCTAACTTTTAAGCTTGGCAATGGTGATGCAGCAAAAATGCATGGTTACCATTCCAGTTTTCTGGCATACAACTTCTAAAATTCTTGGAATTTCCAAAGTAAATTGTCTTTTTCCATGCTAATGAGTTGACTAGTGGCTGGCAGCCCCTAGTAAACTTCAGGATGGGCCTGGTTACCAGGGTACCCGGAGGAATGAAGGCGGGCTCAGAGGGTGGGGACTTTCCGTTCCACACCACAGCCTCCAGGAAGGGGAGAAGGGTGAGAGGCCGAAGGTGAATTGAGCACCACTGGCCAATGATTTCATCCATCACGGCTACATAGAGTTCCAAGCCAGCCCGGGCTACACAGCGAGGCCCTCTCTTTAAAAACCAAAGCAGGGCTGGGAATATAGCTCAGCAGCATGGCGCCTGCCTGGTAAGTGTGAGGTCCTGAGTTCGATTCCTGGTACCAAAAGAGAGAAAAAACCCAAGTGTGGTGGCGCACACCTGTAATCCCAGCACTCAGGAGGCTGAGGCAGGAGGATCATTGGGAGTGTGAGACCAACCTGGGCTACAAAGTGAGCTCAGGTCCAGCCTGCGCTGTATAGCGAGACCCTGTCTCAAAAAAAAACAAAAAACAGCTCCAGCCCCAGCCCAGAGGGTGTCGGGAATGAGTTAGAGGACACCCGTGAGGGGGTGACTGCAGAATCTGGAAAGCCGATGCTCGGGGTGGTCCTGAGGAGAAACTTGCACACATTGGTGACTGGAGGTCTCCGCAATACATAATGCTGTGAGAGCCTCCGAGAAACTGCATTGGTTTCTTCCTGAAAACTTGGCACTGCATAATATATTTTATTTCTTATTGCCCACAGCAGAGCAATCTTTATTACTTTGCTTGACAATAAATACCTCAAAAGGCACTTAAATGCCTCGGGTTTACTGTGACGAACTCTTTACTAGCCACTCCTTACCTGCGCAATCGGTACGTTAAAGTTAGGACGTTTATAAGGGTCCTAAAGTAACCGAGGGTAAGACCACAATAAAAGGCAACGCGGGCATGAACGAGTTCTTTTTAATTATAATAGGAAGGATGGAGGTGGGGGTGGCCCTGTACCGTGCCTGTGTCTAGCACCACAGGACCACACACTTAAAAATGGTTAAAGGGGCTGGGGATTTAGCTCAGCGGCAAAAGCACCTGCCTGGCAAGTGCAAGGTTGTGAGTGTAATCACTGGTACCACAGAAACTAAAACGAAACAAAACAAAGAGGGCCGGGGATTTAGCTCAGTGGCTTAAGCGCCTGCCTGGCAAGCGCGAGGTCATGAGTTCGATCCCCGGTACAAAAAAAAAAAAAACAAAGAAATAGCCTAGCGCTCTGGAGGCTGAGGGGGTGGAAGACGTGTGCTCAAGGCCAGCCTGGGTTCCATAGCGAGTTCAAGGCTGGCCTGGACTACAAAGCAAGACCCTGTATCAAATAAATATAAATAAAAGCTATAAATATAAATAAAACTAAAGTAAAATAAAAGACTAGGGATATAACTTTACACTGTGTGCATTTAATCCCTGGTACAAAAAAAAAGTTAAAACGACATATTTAATGCTGGGATAGTTTTTTTTTTACCAGAATTAAAAATTGAAAGGGGAGTTGGACCTGGTGGCACCTGCCCCATGTAATCACAACCTTCTGGGAGGCTGAGGCAGAAAGGACATGAATTCAAGCCCAACCTGGACAACTTAGCAAGACTCTGTCTCAAACTGAAAAATCAAAATGGCTGGGAGTGAAGCTAAATGCAAAGACCCTAGATTCGACCCCCAGGACCCACCGGTCCTCCAGAACAGGAGCCAGGTACAGGGCAGACCTCTGCATTCAGCTGCGTGGGAGGCCCTGCATGGGAGAACTGAAAGATAACAAGGACACAAGGCCCTGGGTTCCATCCCCAGTACCGTAGATAGAATAAAATAAGATGAGACAAAAAGGGAAGAAAAATACGTGGTGCAAAGTTTTGTGACCGTAGCAAGGATCTAAGCCTTTACCCTTAGGCACTGTCTGCATTTTTACAAGAATAATACCTCATGTGTTACCTCTTTTTTTTTTTTTTTGAGACAGGGTCTCCCTATGCAGTTCAGGCTGGCCTCAAGCTCACTTTGTAGCCCACGCTGGTCTCGAACTTGCGATGATCCTCCTGCCTCAGCCTCTCGAGTGCTGAGGTTACAGGCGTGTGCCACCACGGCTGGCTTCTATCATTTTTTTTAAAACTGCCATTACAGAAGTCTAGATGAGGAAATGTGACAAAGAGGATGAGTCCAACCCTTCACTTTACAACTCTGAATCCAGGCCAAATGAGGGGTGCAGCCTGTGGGAACTGCACTCAGCCCTCGCTGCACCAGCCTTGACGCCCACTCGCCAGGTGAATGGCTAAAGGGGCGACTGTAGGCAAGGGAGGGTGGCACTGTAGGGTCCTCCTGGGGTTCCAGGAGAAGGACAAGCAAGGTAGCAAGGCTGCCTGGGCCTCACTTTCAAAGAGCTGTTTCCCAGGTGGGAAGATAAGGCTCCAGAGAGCCACCTGGCAGTACAACGTGACAGGGGCCCCTGCACGCTGAGCACAGCCACGTGACAGCCTTATCTTTGCATGGTCGGGTTATTTATTTACAGAAGGCTGGGACTTGGTGGAGGAATCGTGCATTCTGGGATTTACTGAGCTACTGTGCCAGGCACGGGTAAGGGACACTGGTATCCAGCAGTTGCTTAATAAAGGTTCACTGCATGGAGTGAGAAGCTTCGGCCTAGCACTCAATAGACACTCAGTAAATGCCCCTCAAATTAAGTAAACAGAAAAAAAAAAAAAGTAAACAGGGCATACACGAATCACTCGTGCAGTGTGACAAATGTTGAATCCTGAGATGAAAGAAATACCAGGGGGTCTGGTGTGCAGAAAGGCCTCCAGCCTTGCACAAATTTGCCTTCCTGAATTAAGTTCCAGATAGATAAACTTGGAGACCAAAGATGAAGGAATCCAGACCATTCAACTACATAGTTTTCATCCTCCATCCACCCATCCATTTACCTCTTCACTTGTCCATCCATTTGTCCGTTTACCTGTCTATCCAGCCAGCCAGCCATCATCCATCCATCTATCCATTCATCAATTCACTCATCTATCCATCCATTCATCCATCTGTTTACCTGTCTCTCCACCCATTCATCCATTTATTTATTCATCAATCCACCCACCTACCCATGCATTCATCTGTCCATCCCTCTGTCCATCCACTCATCCATCTGTTTATCTGTCTGTCCATCCATCCATCCATCCATCATCCGTCTATCTATCTAGCCGCTCATCCATCTATCCATCCATCCACCCTCTCTTCCATCCTTCTATCCATCCAACCACCACTCACCAGGGAATCATGATGTGCCGGTCACTGGGACGCAGCAGTGACCAAGGAGGAGAAGGGTTTTCTTCCCCTCTCGTTTGTCACTGTGCTAATGGAGGAGACAGAAAAATAAGTAAACAAACCTTTTATTTATTTATGTATTTATTTTGTACTGGGAATCAAACTTACAACCTCATGGTTGCCAGACAGGTGCTGCGCCACTGAGCTATATACAGCCCCACAAATATTTTTTAAAAAGAGCTGAGGGTAAAAAATAAAAAAAAATTAAAAAAGAGCTGAGGGTGTTGGCTCAGTGGTAGAGCACTTGTCTAGTGTGTTCAAGGCCCTGGATTTGTTTGGAGCGCTAGGGAAGAAGGGCTCATTGGGTTCCATCTGCGACACCCAGACAGGGTCCCTCATCAGATCAGGCATCTGCTGCTGCCGTTCTGGAGCCTGGAAGCGAAGGTGAAGACACCATCGGATCCTGTGTCAGCAAGGCCCTGCCTGCTGGCTCACAGGGGGCCGGCCTGCTCTGGCTTGTGCGGTGGGAGGGATGAGGGGTGTCTCCAGAGCCTCTGTCGACACAGACCTCATGCACATGAGGGTTCTGCGCCCATAGTCACCCCGGGGTGCTCTCACTTGAGGGTTTGGTTTCAGTGTGTGGATTCTGGGACATAAACATCGCTGGCAGAGCAAGCAGCGCACACACAGGCCTTGAGACCAGAATGGATTTGACCACCCAAAGCTGGGCTTGGCGGTGCCCGCCTGTAATCCCAACCCTCAGGAGGCTGAGGCAGAAAGATTGCAGTGCGTTCAAGCCCAGCTGAACTAGAAGAACAGGGAGTCAACATGTGAGCAAAGCAGCGAGTCCCTGGGACGCAGCAGTGACTGCTGTCCATCCATCCATCCATCCATCCATCCATCCATCATCAGTCTATCTATCTAGCCGCTCATCAACTACAGGAGGGAAGGGAGGTGGGGACGCTGGTGCTGGGGAGATAGGCAGGGCCAGGCCAGATTAGGGACCCAGGTCAGGGCTTTCCGCTGTGCAACAGACTAAATGAGCACCCCATGTTGTCCTTGTCTCTGAATATGTGACCTTATACGGACAGAGGTGCTCGGGTTAAGGAGCATGAAATGGGGCATTATCCTGGAGGTCATCGCTGAGCCCTTTCAGGAGGCGGAAAGGAGGGTTAGAGAGAAGAGAAGCGAAGGTGGAAGAAGGGCACAAACCAAGGAATACAGCGCCCACTCAGAGGCGAGGAAATGGATTTTGCTCTCAGCACCTCAAAAGGAACCCGCCCTGCGTGGCGTGGTGGCTCACGCCTGTAATCCCAGCACTCAGAGAGGCTGAGACAGGAGGATCCTTTGCGAGTTTGAAACCAGCCTGAGCTACAAAGTGAGTTCAAAGCCAGCCTGAACTGCATAGCAAGACTGTCTCAAAAAAGACAAAAGGGGGAGGGGGAACTGGCCTGGCAGCACTTCAGCTTTAGCTCCTACCAATTCATTTGGACTTATGCTCTCCGGAACTCTAAGAGAATTTGTGTTGTGTCAAGCTACTAAATGTATGATCGTTTGTGACAGCTGCAATAAGAAAGCAATAGAATCATACAAAGAACTTCATCGTACATATTTTTTTGTTTCTTGCCATTTTGGGGATTGAACCCAGGGCCTCACATATGCTAGTCAAGCTCTCCACCCCTTAGCCACATCCGCAGCCCAGGTGTGTACTTTAAACAAAGGCTTTTCCGAGGCCGAGGATGCAGCTCGGCACTACGGTGCCTGCCTAGCACCTGTGAGGCCCTGGGTTTAATCCCCAGCACCGTGAATAAAGGAAAAGAAAGGCTTTTGTGGTTGCTGTTACAGAATGGGCTTTAGGAGGACTTCAAAGAGCTGCAGAGAGGTGGGAGTGGGGTGGACAGTGGGGAGGTGACAGCAGACATCTGGGTGAAGGGTAATGGTGGCCTGGGTAAGATGGAAGCATCAAAGCTGGAAGGAAGATCTCAGAGTTTAAGGAAATTGTAAGGGTCAGAATGGCCTGGATACTCTGGTGGATTGGATGCAATGGGGGAAAGGCACAGAAAAGGGAAGGGACCCCAGGGTGTCACCTCAAGGGACTAGCACCCCCTATCACCCCACTGTCTCTGGAGCCTCACACACCCACACCCCACTTAACAGGTCGCTCCCAGAACACTGGGTGCTTTTATTCAATTAGCCAGGAATGGGTTCTCTGGGAAATAAATCCCTTCAGTCTAAAGGGCTTTTATGAGCCAGGGCAGGGGATTAAAAGCAGCCCGGCTGTAGAGAAATCCTGGGGTCAGGAGACAGCTGAGTGTGGAGAATTTTCATCTAAACCCTAAACGTTTTTATTTTTCACTCCCTGAACTCAAGAGTGTCACTTTAAATACACGCCCGGCAACATCAGCTGTTCTATTTTTCTTTTTAATTATACAAAGAGATCCTGGAAATGGCTCGGCCCCAGGCTGGCGTAAGCAAGGGAAGGCTGGCGGCAGCGGGGGAGGCAGAGCCACTGAACCTGCAGAGAGACCAGAGACCTAACTTCCAGCTAACCTGAACACCAGCGCCAGCCTGACTCAGGACGCGTAAAAGCCATCACAGATGCACCGACTTAGCTTGGACACAGGGCGGACGGATGCATCTCTGCAATCAAAATATCACGTGCTCTGCTTCTGCACCTGTCCCCTGAGCTTGTCCCCGCACCCGTCCTCTTCTGCCCTCCACCCTGTGTCCGCACAAATCTTCCTCTGCATCCATACTGCACCCCCCAAGGGCCGGGCATCGTGTACACGTGTTGTCTTAGGTACTCAACTGGTCTATAAGTAGATGCTGTTCTTGTACCAGCCTTACTCCGAGTTTCCAGAGACTAAAGGGAACCCACTCCCCAGAGCCAGGCCTGGGCCTCTTCGCCCCACAAGGCATTTCTCCACTGGCTCTAGATACAGAGGCCACACTCCCGTGGCTGGCCAATCAGATGGCTTTTTGTGCAACCCGACCAATGGGAGGCAGGTATAGGATTTGTGGGCGGGACCAACTGGGGCATTTCCCCGCCTCTTGGCACCAACTGTGACCCGGGTGACGCCGGCCCCCAGCTTGTCCCGGCTCCAGGCTCCCGCCCGCGGTCTTTCTCCGCGGGTTCATCCCTGCCTCTCCTCTCGGGTCCGCTGTCCTCCGCGGGCCTTGCGTTGCCTATGGGGCAACTCCTACCTTAGCGCCTCAACTTGGGCGCCTGATTTTCCTGGCTGGCGTCTTGGGGATGCACGCGCAGAGCAGCCGAGTCACTGGATCCGGAAGGAGCCGATCGGTTTTCTTTGAGTACCGCATGACCCACGAGAGCGGAGATGGTAGCCACCGCTGATGGAGCGCCGTGCTGACTGCCAGACCCATCCGTGAAACACTCGCAGCAGCTCTGCCTGCCAAATGTCATCGCCGTTGCCACTGGACAGATGGGGCTTTGCAGGAGCTGGGTCCTTTGCACGCTTCAAATCCAGGTGCGTGTGCCTGGCTCTACAGGCTGAGTTTCTTGAAAAAAGAGAGAGAGAGTTGAACATAACGATGAAACTGAGTTTCAACACAGGTTAGCTGAACCTTTACAATAGTTGTGTCGTCTTTGTAGTTGTTCAGAGCACAAGATACAGATGTGACTGTCTCTGTCCACATCCAGAACGTACTCGTGGCACCCGGATATATCACAGCCATTTCAATGCTCTCCCTGGCTGAAGACCCCAGGCCACCCGACTCCCGATGGGGACCCACACCCCACTCAATCACTCCTGATTGATTTCTTAGGGCTGTTGTCACAGCCTCCCCCGGTGTGGGTACTCAGGATGACAAAACCACACTGTCCCACGATCCTGGAGGCCTGGAATCTGTGATCAGCTGCTATCTACGGCCACACACACCCCAAAGTCACCAGATCATGTGTCAGGGCGGGGGATATAGCTCAGCGGCATAAACACCTGCTTGGCAAGTACAAGGTCCTGAGTTCTATTCCCAGTACCAAAACAAGCAAGCAGGCAGGCAAGCAAGCCCAGCCACTGTACCTCCCACCCCCTCCCTGCCCCACCAAGGTTCTAAGGGGACCCCCTCCAGGCTCCCTCTGCTTTGAGTAACCTCCTGTGTTCTTTGTCTTGCAGATGGCTGTCTTCTCTCTGTGTTTTTATATATAAAGGATTTGGTGCTGCCAAAACAATTTTAAAAAGAAACATAGTTTGGGGCTGGGGATTTAGCTCAGCGGCATAAGTGCCTGCCTTGCAAGTGCGGGCGGTCTCGAGTTGGATCCCCTGTTACGATTAAAAAAAAAAAAAAGGAACAAAGTTAAAACTCTTACTTCTACTTCAAGATTGATTATCTGAGAGAGGTGGTGCACATTTGTAATCCCGGCACTCTGGAGACTGAGGCAGGAGGATCCCTATGAGTTTGAGGCCAGCCTGGGCTACATGGTGAGACCTTGTCTCAAACAAACAAACAAACAAACAGAATTATTATTATTTTTTTTAATCTTGGGGCCAGAGATTTAGCTCAATGGTGTAAGCGCCTGCCTGGTAAGCGCAAGGTCATGAATTTGATCCCCGGTACCAAAAAATAAAAATAAAAGTAAAATATCTTGTGACAAGGGCTAGGGATTTAGCTCAGTGGCATAAGCACCTGCCTGGCAAGCTCGAGGTTACAAGTTCTATCCCCAGTATCAGCAAAACAAAACGAAAAAAATCTTGTGACAGGGTATCACTAAATTGCCAGCACAGGCTCATCCTCCTCCTGCCTCAGCCTCCCAGAGTGCTGGTACTACTACAGTCAGCTTATTTTATTTTTAGCTGAATCCCTCCCCTGTGCTCTGGTGCTGGCATTCAAACTCAAGGGCTTGCATGTTTGGCAAGTGCTCTACCACTGAGCTACACATCCTGAAGCCCTTGGATCATCTGGGTGGTTTTTGTGACACTGGGATCAAATCCAGGGGCACGTGATCACGGTGCTGCATGCCAGCCCTTTTCAATTACTTGTTTGGAGACAGGGTCCTGCTATGTAGCACAGACTAACCTTAGAGTCCTGGCGATCCTTCTGCTTCCTGACTGCTGGGATTACAGGCATGTGCCACGATGCCTGCCTTGAATTCTGAATTTTGCACCCAGAACCTGACAGTGTCTAACTCCTTCTGTTGTTCATCCTGATTCTCCGACTGTGAAAACCTGCACCACTCACTGAAGCTGCCTTCCAGATCACCTGTGAAGCCAGGGCCACATCTGGACGACAGTGGTGTCTTGCATTCCGCCTCACAGGGAGGCCAAGCCCTGCTCCACAGGACAACTTCTAAACTGCGAAATGACCTCTACCCACCCAGACACACGGGGCTTGCAAAGGGGACAGTCTCCCATCATTGGAGAAATACAAGCACCACTGTGTCAGGGCAGGGACTGAGGGTGTGGCGGTGCTTCTCAGTGCTAACTCTGGGGTTTCTAGCTTTAGGGCAGTCAGAGGGGACTGAAGTAACAGGCAAGAGACTACGAGGGTTCCAGCACTCCTGGCTTCCTAACCTGCACTTCAGTAAGACCTCTGGAGGGTCTGCTGTGGAGGGAGGGCTGAAGTGGTAAAGTCCTAGGCTCGGCATCCACCACCCAGCTTGAAATACTTGTCCTCACTTTTCTTATCCATAAAATGGTGACGTTAATACCATGGAATTGTCATAAGAAATTCTCAAATTTAATATATTTAATAGAATAATAAAATACTTTATGATAGTTCGTATAATATAGTTCATGGTTCATGCCAGGCGTGGTCGTGCACGCCTGTAATCCCAGCACTCTGGAGGCTGAGGCAGGAGGATGGTTGCAAGTTTGAGATAAGCCTGGGCTACAATGTGAGCTCAAGGCCGGCCTGACCTGCATAGAGAGACCCTGTCTCAAAAAGAAAAAAAATTATATATATATATATATATATATATGGCTGATGGATAATTTTACACGTTTAATGAAGTGCTTACAATCATGCCTATCTTCGGGAAGTGCGACTGCTACAGCGTCACCCATTTTCGCCCCAGGTGCTTCGGGTTGGATCTCCACACCCTTGCGCAGCGCGGACCCAAAAATGTCTGCCTGGATTTTCTCCAATGTAAACCCGAAAGGCTGGGCCATACCTCCTAGCCATGAGGAGGCGCCAATCCTGATTGTCTCCTGGCTTCTCTTATGACACTTGGCCGTGTGTTTTCTCCCGACAGCCTCGGTTTCTCCAGCTGTCATGTACAGGTGTGGCATAGTACACGGTTCCAGCTATCTCTACAAAACTGGAGAAAAGTTCCTAACTACCCGTCTTTCATTGCTCTGGGGCTCGAAGCGGCCAACACTAGAGGTGTCCCCGCCTCTGCTTCCTGGTCTGGAGAATATTGTTACCCTTTTTTGGTGCTAGGAGTCAACTCAGGACATTGTGCATGCTAAGCATTCGCTCTACTACTGAGCAACATCCCTGGCCTTTTATCACTTTGTTGTTTTTGAGACAGGCTCTCGCTATGCATTCCAGGCTGGCCTTGAGCTCACTTTGTAGCCCAGGCTGGCCTTGAGCTTGCGACAGTCCTCCTGCCTCAGCCTCCCTAGTGTGGCGATTACCCCTGCCCAAGTGTACACCACCACACCTGGCCTTTATATTACTCCTGATCTGTGCAGATGGGGATATTTAAACTCCGAGTTAGAAGCAGAGGGAGTGAGAATTGATAGAGGAGCCAGAGAACTGAACTATCCCTGTTTTTTGGTGTTTTTTTTGTTTTTTTTAGAATCAGATACAGGGCCTCACATCTGCTAGGCAAACATTCTAGTCCTGAACTACATTTCCAGCCCCTTTTATTTTGCGATGGGGACTCACTAAGTTACCCAACTTGGCTACAAACTTGAGATCCTCCTGCCTCAGCCTCCTGAACAGATGGCATGGGGGTGTGCCTCATCACTAACTGCTCCCAAAGCCCTTTTCTGAGTTGAGCCTCCTGGTGGTTTTATTCTAAATCAGCCACTCTCTTCTCCTGGCCTCCACCTCACCCCCTCCAGATGTCAGGCCCTGCCAACTTCCAGATGTTGTGTGCAGCCTGTCCAAGCTGAGGGCTTTTGGAACCAATGACGATTTGTTATTTTATTCACTGAACCAGTTCCTACCAGCAGGCTCTCAGGATGCTCATCTACTAGAGGGGGACAGGGACAAACAGGTCAGCACATAAGCCAGCCAGATGACTGCTGACTCGGTAGTGATCAGAGCTATGAGGGAGCAATATCGAGGTGACCCGAGATCCTGACATGGTGGCTACTTTGGGAGCGGGACGGTCTCTCAGAGGAGGTGATAACTGAGCTGAGACACAGGCAGTAAGTGGAAAGAGTAACAAGTGCAAAAGAGCCAGGCACAGTGACACAGGCTTGTAATCCCACCACTCTAGGAGGCTGAGCCAGGAGGATCTCAAGTTTGAGCCCAAGTCATCATTTGGGAGGCATCATTGGGATATAGGAGGATTGCAAGTTTGAGGGCAGCCCAGACAATTTAGTGAAACAGCAACACCCTGTCTCAAAAAAAAAAAAAAAAATTAAAGGGCTGGGGCTTAGCTTAGTGCAAAAGCCCCAGAACTGTTAAAAAGAAAAATAAAAGGAGCTGGCATTGAGGTCAGTTGTAGAGCACCAATGGGTTTGATTCTCTAGTATCAAAACAAAACAC
Organism: Dolichotis patagonum; assembly: GCA_004027295.1. Lineage (NCBI taxonomy): Eukaryota > Metazoa > Chordata > Mammalia > Rodentia > Caviidae > Dolichotis > Dolichotis patagonum. The sequence goes on along the minus strand of PVJX010029585.1, from coordinate 7,891 downwards.
TGTTATGTTTGTGTCTGGATGTCCCCCAAAGCCACATGCAGTCATGGAGGCAGGTTTCTGGAGTTTTCGATTGATTCTCGGTCCAATGCTGGGACTATGGGTGTGGGTGCCACACCCCCACTAGGGTAGCCGACATACAGTACAAGGGACAGAGTCTTCCCTTCGTGCTTCTCCTCTTTTTGCTCTTGCCGCTTTTGCTGTTTTCTGCTGCCACCAACTGTTGCCCCACTGCCACACCACTCTGCCTTGGAGCCAGCTGATTATAGACAGAAACCTCCATAAACCTTGAGCTAAATAAACCTTTCCTTCCTTCATTTTGGTTGTCAGGTATTTTGTGTCAGCAACGAGAGAGAAGTGAGCAAGACAGCCAGCAGAGAGAGCTGAGCACGGTGGTGCATGCCTGTAATCCCATGCGTGTAATCCCAGCTAGTCAGAGGCTGAGGCAGGAGAATTGCAAATTCGAGTCCGACCTAGGTAATTTAGTGACTCAGTGAGACCCTGATCAAAAAATAAAAAATAAATAAAGGGTTGAGGATGCAGCTCAGTGTGAAGGCCCTGGATTCAGTTCCTGTTACCACAAAAACAAAACAAAACAAAACGCTACCGGAGTCTAGGGCGGTGAGATTTCAACTCAAAACCCTCAATCTTCATAAAAACCTAGGGGAGCAGAGTGTGGAGGCTCGAGCCTGTGATTCCACCACGCAGGAGGCAGAGGCAGTGAGTTCGCGCCCAGCCTGGGCTATACAGTGAGTTCAAGGTTCGCCTGAACTGCATAGAGAGACCCTGTTTCAAAAAACAAAGACAAAAAATCGGAGGAAGGGGACCCCAGAAACTTGAGGGGAGGGGCGTCCAGTGTTGGCCCTTAATATGGGTGGACGCAGGGGCTCCCTCTACTGGTGACAAGAGTTAAATTCACATCACAGACCGTGAACACCGCTTGGTGCGCGCCCTATGGGCTCATTCTGTCACTTGCTTCGCTTCGGCATCATGTATTCATTCAACACATATTTCCTGAATGTCAATGTGTGCCTTGCGATATTCTGGATGCTGGGAGTAGATCTGTGAAGCCAACAGTGCCACTTCCTGTGCTGGAGTTGACATCCTACAGGACAGTCCTTTTGCTGGGGACTCAAAGCAAAATTGATCTTTTAATAACGGGCTTCCAGCCAGAGATCTCTGCCTGCCACAGGGCAAGGCTCACAACTCAGCTCCAATGTGACCTCAGAGAAGTGTGAACGCATTTGTCCATTGTCTGCCAAAATAAAGATTCCATGTCGGTTTCCATTTTCCTGGAATCCCTCAGCTTCTCCAGCCAGGCGTGGTGGTGCAAGCCTGTAACCTCAGCTCTGGCAGGCTGAGACAAGAGTATCTCAAGTCTGAGCCTAGTCTAAACAATTTAAGTGAAACCCTGTCTCAAAATTTAAAAAAAAATTTTTTTAAAGGCGCTTCGGCTGTAGGTCAGTGTTCTGGGTTCAATCTCTAGTACTGAACGAAAAAGCACGCAAGTGAGAGAAAGAAAAGTTCTTATTTGTTGCTTTTCCCAGTACGGGAGATGAACAGCTAGGATTACAGGTACAAGCTCAGAAGACACCTGCTGAACGGATTTGAGGATTCAACAGCTCGAAAAATATTTATTGGCCGGGCGAGGCAGTGCACGCTTGACCCCAGCACTCGGGAGGCTGAGGGAGGACGCTTACTGCGAGTTTGTGCCTAGTCTGGGCTCCACAGTGAGTGAGTTCAAGGCCAGCCTGGACTACACTGCGAGACCTCGTCTCAAAAAAACAAAATAAAACAAAACTTCCACCCCCTTGCTCTGCTTTATTTTTCCACGCCGACAGCTTTCACAGCCACGAAACGGGCCGGGACACAGCGCGTCCCCTGCAAGGCCCGGCCGCCCTCGCCCCACGGACACGGACTGAGCTCTCGACCTGCGTTCGCTCTTTTCCAGCGGATCGTGCGCCACCTTACTCCAAGGGGAAAGCCGCACGCAGAGGTCACGGCAGGCGAGCCCGGGCCGGTGAGCCAGGCCTCCGAGCAGCTGCCGAAGTGGGCGGCGCCAGGGCCCGAGGCTCAGCGACGCGGACGTCGCACGCGGCTTCCAGGAAGGGGCGCGGGCGCGGGGCGGGGGGGAGCGGGAGGCCTGTGGGCGGTGCCTCCGGACGCACGGGTCACGCGACCCTATTGGAACCGCCCATTTCCATGGGCGGGACGCATGCAAATCACCCGGAGTGGCGGGCCAATCGTGGCGCGCGCCTGGGGTCCCGGCCCGGGCCGGGAAGCTGGCTGGAGTGCCCGCTCGCGTTGCCGCCGTGCCTGGCTCTCCGGCGAGCTGTGCTGTGAGCCGGGCTGCAGCCGCCGGCTCGAGCTTCTTGTCCCGCGCGGCCGGCTGGGTGAGGCCGGGCCCGCGGCGAGGGGCAGGCGAGGGTGCCGCGGGCCGCTGCGGGTGCCGCGTGCTCCATGCATCCGGAGCCCGCCCCGCCCCCGAACAGCAGCAGCGGCAGCCCGGAGCTTCCCCTCAGTGGTGGCAGCGGTAACCGCCGGAGCCGTCGCCACAGCGGGGACGGGGAGCCCCTAGGGTCCCCGCCACCGCCGCCCGCCGTCAGCTACCCAGACTGGGTCGGCCAGAATTACTCCGAGGTGATGAGTCTCAACGAGCACTCGATGCAGGCGCTGTCCTGGCGCAAGCTCTACTTGAGCCGCGCCAAGCTCAAAGCCTCCAGCCGGACCTCGGCTCTGCTCTCCGGCTTCGCCATGGTGAGCCCGGGCCGCCTTGCCCTGCCCTGCCCTGCCCCCGCCGCCTCGGCCGTGCCGCTCCGCCCGCAGCCCCGACGGGGCCCATAGGGAGCAGGCCTTGGGGTCCGGGGCGGCGACAAAGCCGTGCAGGTTCCCAGACTTGGGGGACTCAGGTGCCACCAGACGGGCAAGTTCGCGGCTGCACAAGTGGGAGGGACACGGCCGGAAGGATGCGTCCCTGAAGTTCGAACTAAGTTACAACCGAGTCCCGACTGCGTGCAGGGGAAGCGCAGGGATCGCGGGGTCCGACCCACTTCGGGACAGGTGTTAGGAAGTGTGTCACACGAGGGGAGCTGTTTCTGCCTGACACCTGAGGCTGGAACGTGTTTATTTATTAGCTCCGCTCTCCGTCGGCTGGCAGGGGGGATTTCCTGACTCATTTGCCCATTTTCTGAGAGCTGCAGCCTGAGTTTGACAGCCACTCCCTATCAGTTCTTCTGCAGAAACTCGCCACTGAGTCACTGGGTGTGAGGAGGAGGGCGGGGCAGTTCCCCTTAACCTGCTCTTGCTTGGTGAGGGGGTGTCGCGTGGGAAGCCTCTGAGGGCCCGGGTGGGCAAGGCTGCACTACGGGCAGAAGTGGAACCCCGGAGCACAGCGCTACTTAACTAGGTTATTGTCATGTTAGGTGGCAGCAGCCTGCGCAGATGGGGGCCCCTCCCCAGCACTCCTTCCCCAGTGAGTGAGCTCAGCCCTTGGCCTTGAGGAAAGGAGTGGCCGCACCCCGGTGTGTTCTTGGAAGAGAGTGTGTCTGGGTCTCTCCCTGTGTTCTGCAAACAAGTGAAACACTGTGAGAGAGCGCGCTGGAGCTGCTGGGATGGAAAGCAGAGCTCAGCTCCGAGGCGGCGGCGGCTGATCACTGCTGGTGTGACCTCCGGGTGTCACTGCTTCTCTGGAATTTGCTTTCCGAAATCATACACGCAGACTCCTTTTCAAAAGTTTCTCTGGCCGGGTGTGGTGGCGTAGACCTGTAATCCCAGCTCTCTGGAGGCTGAGGCAGGATGATTGCTGTGAGCTTGAGGCCAGCCTGAACTGCATAATGAGACTCCGTCTCAAAAAGACCAAAAAAAAAAAAAAAAGTTTTTCTGATTTTAAGAGTGAAATTGAAGTCACCCTGAAGAAGAGATGGGCTACAGCTCAGCGGAATAGGTGCCTGCCTGGCAAATGCAAGATGCTGAGTTTGATTCCTGGTGCCCCCCTCCAAAAGAAGAGATGAGAAAGAGAGGGCATGAGAGCAGGAAGGAAGAGCAAGTGAAGAGGTGGCTCCTCCCTAGTATTCAGTTTAGGCCAGCATGAAGAATTGTGAGCCATCAGTCCCTGCCTGCTGCCCACTGGGGCCAGGCGCAGGTAGATTCCTCACTCCTGCATTCGCTCCTGTGCCAAGAGACTTTCGCAAGGCCTCGAGCCCATCCGGCAGGGCCGCATTTGAACCCAGGCCTGCTGGCATCCAAAGCTTGGTTAGGTACACATGCCAGCTGTCCATTCGTGAAGTACGCAGCTCTGGTCAGTGTGTAGCCAGGGGCAAGGTCGGAACCAGCCTGGGGATGAGAAATAGAATAAAAGAGGAAATTTTGAAGCTAAAGGAAGTTTCACACCTTGAGAGGAAGGAGCCACCAGTCTGTGCCCCCCGCACCCCTGCCAGTTTACCCCTGGGTAAACCCCTGGGTTTACGATGGTAGGACACAAGCTGGGCTTGCGTGGCGGCATGCGTATGCCTCTAATCCTGGCACTCTTGGAGGCTGAGGCTGGAGGATCCTAAGTTCAAAGCCTGCCTAGGCAGCATAGCAAAACCTTGTCTCACAAAGAGGAGGAGGGGTGTGAGGATGCCGCTCTCCAAAAGCAGGGTTCAATCTGAGGTACTGCAGAACAAACGGGGCACCAGTTCCCTTCTCTGGAGCCATCATAGTTGTCTCTGCCCCATCTCACCCTCGGAGAGGTGAGGGTCAAATGGTGACACTTTTGGTCTTCTCGACTTCTCTTCCTTCTGAAGGGACTGGCCTCCTTCCTGTTGCTAAAAGCAGTGCGGGGGGGGAAAGGAGGGAGGGACGTGGTTGGGGCTTCACTCTCTCCTTGGAATCCTTGTTTTCCCCCTCCTGGGTGGCTGCGCTCACTGATGGTCTCCCCTAAGTCTGCAGGCGGGAAAGGGCTGAACCCCAGCAGCCTCTGTTCTAGAGGAACAGTTAGCAGCGGTTTGTCTGGAACCCTAGGGGAGAGGCCAACGCTCGGCGGGAGAGGGCCCCAGAGAGGAAGGGGTACCAGGCGGGCCCACAGCCACAGCAACAGTGACAAGTTTCCTGGATTACTCCCCCTTGGCCTGTGAGTCAGCAGCACTGGCTTCCTGTCCCTGCAGGCGTCCTTCCTGGAGACCAGGAGAACCCAAGAACTGGGGACCTTCCATCCCCAGGGCTGGGGGGGCTGTCTGGGATGCTGAATTCACTTGCGTGGCAGGTGAGCTTGAGGGCAGGTCCCCTAAAAGGCCTGCTAAGGAGTGAGCGATTCCCCACTTGGTGGTGGAGGGGTCTGGCCAGGTGCCTGCCAAGTGTCAGGGACAGGCTGGGGGCAAGTGGCTTCACCTCTTTGAAGTCAGTTTTCTCCTGTGTCCAGAGGTAGAAAGCACCTCCTCTCAGAGCTGGAGGGCAGCTGGGTGGTAGAGTGCCTGCCTGCCTTGAGCACGGTGGTGGCCTCAGTGCCCAGTACCACGAAGAAAAGCAGAGCGTCTCCCCTGGAGCTGCGTGAGGGTTCGTTATAAGGCTGGACCTGGCCGAGGAGGAGCTGAGGGGTTTCAAGATCTGGACTCTTCAGTCTGCATGCTGGGCTCCGAATCCCAGGCTCTCGGCCAGAGAGGACCCTCCCGGCCTTGCTTCGGGCCTTGTCTCAGGTTACCTTTCAGGGGTGGGGGCGCCCAGGCCGCCAGCCCAGACCTGACCCCCTCTCCAGCAGGGCCATGGCCATCCCGGCCACCGGGGAGGGCAGGCTGTAACGTTAGCCTAAGCAGATGATTGGGAAGGTCAGGCTGCTGCTCTCTGTGACGTGGGATCAATTAGATTTGGATTATCTGCCTCCTCGGGTTCTCCGCCTGCCAGCACCCTTTTGTTCCCCAGGTCCCGAGCTTGTTTCAAGGTGGCAGGGAGATGGAGGGACATGCTCAGGTGATGAGAATTTATTGATGGCGGAGGGGGTGGTGGAGATGACAACTGTCACTGTCGCTACTTTGTGCCAAGCCCGTAGTTATGGTTGGGGCTGTTGCTCTGGGCCAGCTCCTGACCCATGGGCTTTGCAAGCGGGGCCACCAGCGTCTTCTTCCTGCATGCTGGTGAGGTGGGTGGTCAGCCCAGCAGGTGAGTGGCACAAGGTCACCTGGCTAGGGAGCCACAGCGCCTTTCCACAGTGTTGGACATGTGCAGGCCTCAGAGCTGTAAGTGGACAGAGCTGAGGAGCTGAACCCCAGCAGCGCGCAGTCCAGCGGGCAGCCAGGCTGGTCAGCCCACGGCTTCGGTTCCTATCCCAGCTCTGGCTCTTAGGACTGTCTGACCCTGAGGACGTCACCCTCTCTGGGCATCTATTTCCTCACCTATAAACTGAGGCAGGCGAGACGTGGCGGTACATGACTGTGGCCCCAGTGTGCCAGAGGCTGAGGCGGGAAGGCGCACCACCATTTCGAGGCCAGTCTGAAGACGCAGAGAGTTTGAGGCCAGCTTGAACTACGCAGGGAGAGCCTGTCTCAGAAGAAACAAAAAAATTAAATAAAACGGGGCGTGGAAAGCTGGGGCAGGAGGATTGCGGTGAGTTTGAGGTTACACAGTGAGTTCAAGACCAGCCTGAGTTACAGAGTGAGACCCTGTCTCAAAAATCAATCGATAAATTTTTTTTAAAAATCAATAAATTTTTAAAATAGGGCAGGAGGGCTAGGTCTTGCTTGTGTAGCTCACAGGAGGCCCTGGGGTTCAATCCCAGCACTGTAAAACAGGAGCAATAAAAACTAAGTAAAATGGGGTCATGATAGCATCTCACAGGAGGGAAACCAGGTGCATGTTTGCGGAGCATTTACAGCGCCCGGCCAGGTATCCAGGAAGCTGCCCTCTGTCCCGTGGGGTCCAGGCGTGCGCTGAGCCCCGGGAACCTGGCTCCAGCCGAGCATCGGGGATGGTGGAGTTAGGACTCGGAGAAGAGCGATCTGGTCAGGGGAAGGCTGAAGGAAGGGAAGCAGTGTGACCCCCAGGCAGGGCTGGGGCTGGGCAAGTAGGTCATAGGTGTGAGTGATGGAGGACCTCGACTGGGCATTTAGGAAGCTTGAGCTCTTGCCGGGTATGTGATCTCAGCACTGAGGCTGAGGCAGGAGGATCGTTGTGAGTTTGAGACCAGCCTGGGCTACAAAGTGAGCCCAAGGCAGCCTGAACTGCATAGGGAGACCCTGTCTCAAAGAGACAAAAAACAAAAGAAAAGAAAAAAGGACACTTGAACTCTTGCGTAAGCAATACGGAGCCACTGAAGGCTGTAGACAGAGGGGTTGTAGGAGTTTAGGATCTTGGTGGTGGTGATGGTTCTTAGTTACGGAATCCCTGTTGTTCCAGGCATGAGCTTCTCGTTCACTCTCAGTCCTCACAGCAGCTCTGGAAAGGAGGGCTCCAGACAGGAACCCTGCGCTCCTAGCGACTCCGATCACTATGGAGTAGGACTCCAGCTCTGGTCTGTCTGATGCGGGGCTTTCTCTTCCCTGCCACAGCCCCTTGGCTGGATGGAGACTGGATCTTTGACGTCTCCCCGATGCTGGGCTCTGGGTGCCCCGTTTGTGTGCGGGGCTTCGTGTAAATGGAATTTTGCAGGATCTGGAGAGAAGTACGCTGTGTGTCCGGCAGAGAAGCCTTTGTCCAGATTCCCAAGGGCCTGCGGCAAGTTTCCGGAATTCCCAGCTGGGGCTGGGACAAGCTTTCCCACTGCTGGGTCCCCGGCTGCTGAAAGAGAAGCTTGAGCCAGTTTCCTGTTGGCACCATGAGACAGCCGGGGGTGAGGGGGAGATGCCTCTCCGATGGCACTGACCAGGGGCCTTAGCCATCCCGGAAGACAGGAGCACGGGTGGTTTGCTTTGGGGCGCAGGGGTCT
>PVJX010029584.1:0-22794 GCA_004027295.1 Dolichotis patagonum | reverse complement strand
CATGGCTTTATACTATTGTGTTATGTTTGATATTATTGTAATTGAAACTATGCTCAACTATAGCAGAGTAAGAGATATGGTGTTAGATACTGTTGATGTCCAGTTGACTTAATGTAAAGTACTGTGTTGCCTATGTTGTCCTCTTCTGATCTGCTCTGTACTGCCCCCTTTTGTTTTATTGTCTTTTAAATTAAAAAAATAAAATTAAAAAAAAATAAAGTGCCCATCCCGCCGCTTCTCACCTACCAGGTACTGCGCATCCCCGCCAGGCAGAAGCCACCAGCCCAGGCCGAAGCCTTCCCTCCTCCACCACTCCTTTGGGCTTCAAGCCCTGTTTCTACGGCTTTTGTCTTTCCAGGATCATATCTGACACTCTTCTATCTTCTCTGATACGCACAGCATGGCACTGCATAAGTATGTCCTATCCTATAACTTACGTTCATATTTTTATTAAACAAAACAACATAGATTTTATAGCACCATAAGCAGGAACATACATTATCAGAGTAATTCACCTAAAAAGATTTTTTAAAAATATCTTTCTTGGGCAATTGTTATAGATTAATTAGGAAGACAATGGTCAAAGTTGCTTATACACAAGCTGAAAGCCTCTGGGCTCAGCCCCACCATTTTAATATAAACGTAATTTCCGTGATCCAGGGCTTCCTGCCACCATATTTTCAAACTGGGATGTAGAATGTTGGTTGTGCCATCACTTAGTGACTTTGCCGTGCACACCCTCTAGGACAGGGGTTCACCAACCCTTGGGGATTCTGGGCCTCTTTGAGACTAAGGAGAGCTATGTATTCTCCATACAAATATGGAGCTACACAAAACTGTGCAGACGGTGCCAGCATCAAATGCACAGAAGGCCACAAGCTTATAAGAAGTCTTGCTGTTTCTCTCCAGAGCCACAGGGCCTTCAAGTCAGGTGACATAAAGGAAGAGAGTGTTTTAGCCTCAAAAACACCTCCCGCCTCAAAGTCAATTTTTGACATAATCAGCCGAATGTTTTCTTTAAAAAAAAAAAAAAGACCAGTGTGCTTACATATTGAGATGTTAAAAATATATGCATATTATAAAGCATAAGTTGAGGCATTCTTACTCTTCCTAAAAATATTCACTATCTACCTGCTCACTCTACAGTCACCAAACCATGTGACTTCCTTTCCCTGTAGTAGAGACCACCTGTTGGTCTCACTTGTTTTAATTTTGGGCTGAAAAAGGTGAGTTTGTTTTGGTGTTTTGGTTTTTAGCTTTCTGAAGAGGGATAGTACTGGGAATTAAACCCAGGGCCTTCACACTGAGCTACATCCTCAGCCCTTTAATTTATTTTTTTTTTTAATTTTGAGATGGTCTTGCTATGTGCCAGGCTGGGCTTTAGTCCTGTCTCCGCCTCCCCCAGTGCTAGGATCACAGACCGTGCCACTGTTCCAAGCTACACTGAGCATTTTTAAGCCCTGCTACACATCTTCTCGTCCAACTGCTTTTCTCATCAGAATAAACCATTCTTCAGTATTTCTCACCCTTCTACCTTCTACCAGCAACCAACAGAAATCTCGTTTTCCTTTTGAAACTGAAGAGCAAAGTCCCCTCTGTGCACCCTGCTTCTGAGTTCTGTTTTCTCAGTCTGCAGGAAAGAAAAGCACACACTGAGCCCCATCCTCACCTGCCTCAGCCCAGTGAGAGTCCCAGCCCAGCTAGGTTTCCTTGCCAACCACTCCCAGAGCACAATCTTCAAATTCACTTTATCAAATGCACTGGAAATCAAATTCTTGAAAAGGACATTCTGTTAAAAGTCAGTCATGCCAACAAATAAAAAAGAGGTCCAATTAAACAAAATCAAAACAGACTCTTCACAAAATAAGACATACAGAGAACAAGTATCTGAAAAGATGAATCATTACAGAAATTCACATGCAAACTCCCACTATGCACCTATTGGAATGGCACTAATCAGAGATAGACAATATAAGTGTTAGTGAAGATATCCAACAGGTAGAACTCTCAGACTCTGCTGGCAAGAACATAAACTAACCCGATATAGTGGTGTACACTGGGGATCCCAGCATTCGGGAAGCTGAGGCAAGAGAATCATCAAGAGTTTGAGACCAGCCTGGGTTACATAGTGAGTTCAAGGCCAGCCTGACCTACATAGCAAGATCCTAACTCAAAAAAAAAAACCTTTTTTAAAATAATAATAATAATAATATACTCTTCCCGTGAGCTAGTGCAAGCCACGTGGGGCCCAGGAGGAGAAACAAGAAGCCGATTTGCCCTTTCTGTGCCTTTTCTGTGCACAGGTTGGGAGACAAGAACACCTCTCCTCCTTCCTCCCTGCCTGAACCAGTGTAACTAACCACTGATTCAGAGGAACACAGGCTGAGTTGATAGCTACTGAGATACAAAAACAACATAATGCTTGTATTGTTTGATTGACTTTGCAGGCCTATAGCCAGTGATCTGAGCATCTATTAGGAGGATAACTATGCAATATAGCAACTATGGGGGATTTCCTTCTGTCTTGTTTTTGAAATCCAATATTGTTCTGTCTTGTTTTATTCTATTTTATTGTTTCGTTTTACTCAATGTTCTATTTTGATTGGTTTTATTCTGTTCTGTTTTGTTTGATTTTATTATGTCTGATGGTATAAGTAGCAATTTTGAAGATAACAAGAGGTATTACGGTAGGTAGTCATTGTTGATTTCCTACTGTCCTGTTTGAAGTTCTGTACCACTTTCACTGTTTTCATTGGTTTTTTATTTTACTCTCTTTAAAATAAAATTTTAAAAAATAACATAGTCATTATGGAAGACAGTTTTGTAGCATTTTATAGTGTTAAACACCTATTTACCATATGACTCTGACATCTTTACAGAGACCCATTTGGTGTGAGTTTCCATCAGGACACATGTTACACTTCCTCACGATCACCTGTGTAAGTGAGAAAGGGAAGAGAAACAGACTTCCAGTAAACTGAGGGCTGATTAACTGAACTCAGAGCCTTTGCAGTGAACTACACACATCGCCAGCCTTTTTTAGAAATTGTACTTTTAAACTGAGTCTCACGAAGTTTCCAAATTGCCCAGCCTGTGCTAAACCTTACAATCTTCTTGCCTCAGCCTCCCACAGTGCTGAAATTATAGACATGTGCCACAACAACTGGCTTAAAGGGTCCTCCTTCCATCTTAGTTGCCTCTTCATCCCCCAATACAAAGCTTGACACACAGCAGGTGTTCACAAAGTTTGAAAAATAAATAAAAGAATGAGTCACACTCATCCGTGCTGCACTTCGGTCGAGGCACTCGGGATACAGGAAAGACATGGTCTGCATCTTTACAGAGACACTCAACTAGAGAAACAAGCCTGATGCAGAGAACAGCAGCAACACAGACTCTGACTGCTGGCCATGCAACATAGTGCAGTGTGGTGAACAGCTCCTAGCCCTCCTCCCAGGACGGGCGGGCTTCAATGCACAGTCTGGCCCCTATTTTTCAGCTGTCAGTTGGACAGACTATTTGACCTTTCTGAGGGTACTGGCAATAGGAGGCTCACGAGGCAGCTCACAGTCAGCTGTACACACCACCACAGTATTACTATGTAAAGCTGTCCCACCTCTCCCATAGGACGTACTGTAGTGAGGAGTTCCCTAGGGGCCACCACCACCTGCGAGCTCCCCACAATTCAGCACCAGCACTAAAACAGTAACCTCCAGGACAGCAGATAACTCAGGATGGAGACTGGCTCTGTTCCGATTGCTCTGTAGTAGTAATAATTTGAACATCTCCAGTTACAAGATCACACATGCAGAAAGCCTGACAGGCTGTAACATGGTATATTCTCGTTAGAAGTTGGCTCCCGTGAAAAATTCAGGGAAACTCTACTGAGCTGAATTACACCCCATAATTAAGGGACGGGTGAAGGAAGCCAATAGAACACAAAGTATGGAGTAGGAAAGGCATGTGGGGAGGGGTCAGGGAGTGAGGTGTGGGTGGGACAGTAGTGAAATACATGAGGGAGTTTGCAGCAGATAGGTTCACAGCACAGAGAGCCTCGAAATAAGCTTGACAGAGCAGGAACTTCTTGTAACTCCCAGATCTCCTGTTACAATGCTTCTCTCAGTATCTTTATGACTATGTGCATGTATGTGTATCTTCCACTGAACTCTAGACTCCCTAACAGCAAGCAAGAGACTCTAACAGCTACTAGGAGCCAGCTCTCTCTGAAGCTGGGGTGGCCAACACCCAGAGAGCCAAAGATCTGGATCCAGGGCCATTCTTGAATGTCCATAAATGGCCACTAACTGAACAGCTCTCTCCAGCCTGCAGGCCCTAACCACTGATTATTGTCTACTGTGATCAGTATCTCAGCTCTCAAACCCAAAGCGCATCCTTCAAGTGACCCTGGCTCACTCTTCTCGAATGTCAAAGGATGAAATGTCTCTGGGCCCCTGCTCACCTGGTCTTTGCCAAACTCTCTCAGGCTCCAAAACCTGTCCCACAAGACCTCTCCCACTGACTCTCTGATTCCTCCTCTACACTGAAGAATTCTACACCTGCTCTCTTTCGCCTTGTTTTCAGGCCCACTCTAAATCACAGGCGAAACCAAGCCTTCATCATCTAAAACCTCAACTTGAAGTAACTATTATCAGCTTTCCCTTGCCCAGGACCCACCTCCTCAAACCACCCTAGAATTTACCCTGATATAATTAAGTGCTGGCTATCAAATTCCAACTCAGACTCCTGGAAACGAACTAATATGGAACCAAAAAATACTTAATTTCATTCACTCCCTCAATTTAATTTAATTGACTATGATTATATTATCATAGCCCCCCACAAACATAACATATAATTTCTCAATAATTTATATAAAGTCCAGAATTAGTGTTGGTCAGCCAAAAATATACCGTACTTGGGTCCAACATTGCTTAGAAAAGATATTTTACTTGGTGTCCTGATACATCTGGCAATGCTCTGCAGGCCTCGAGTTACAGGTGGCCATTTTAAGAGGTGAACCTAAAGCGAATGGGAAAGAATAATTACAAATTTAGAGACAAGAGGTAAGAAGCACCTTCTAATGGAATACAGTACTATCTTCATTTACACTGAAAACTGAACCAAAATAAACTAAGTATTCATGGCTTATCGATACGGCTTCCCTCTCCATCAACTGTCCCTTCTAAGGGCAATTACACATTTTCCCCATCAGTGTGACAGAGGTGGGAAGCAACAACTATGTGTTTCCTTTCCCTGCTCCAAATTACTGTTCTCTTCTCCTCCCACAGTAATAATGAACAGAACTTCAATTTTCTCTCGTCAAAACCTCAATAAGAAGAGAGGGATCACAACACAGAACGGCCAGTTTAACCTCTGTGCACATTAATCAGCGCTCAGAAAATACATGCTTGCTACAGTCTGCACAAATGAGACTACTGAGCAAGACAAGAATCAGGAGACAAGGTTTAAACAACAAGGCTGGGGACAAGATGACAGAGGGCTGCAAACAGTAGCACAGCCCAACCACAGGGTCCCAGTGGGGTGCCAAGGGTAGACATGAGAGAAGCTGCCCCCAGGGACCCTAGCACCTAACAGGCTTGCTGGCGTCTTGGTTGGATGAGTCCCCTCAAAAAAAGATGCTTTCAAAGGACTTCTGTCATAGTGACAGGGAAAAGAATGCCTCAATCTCTCCAAGACTCAGTATAGTTATTCAACTATGAGATGAGTTCCTTGCAGCACGAGAAACTCTATGGTCTATCTTCCAAATATTTTCTATTTCTTAGAAATAACTTTTTTTCAAATAAATGGTCTAGGATCTCTACTTTCTAGCAAAACAGAAAATTAGATGTCCAGAGATATTCTGCCAGAATAAAACAACTAAGGTTGCTGGACAACTTATAAAAATATGGTGTGAGCTGGCAGGAGAATAAGAGAAGCCATCAGAACCCAGGAACAACCAGAGATCATGAATCCAGGGAAATGAGTCAGAAGCAGAAGAGGAATCTAGTCTGAAGGGGCATCTGCCATCTCTGGATGCCTACATTAAGGTTTTAGTGGGCTACATGAGGCACAAGGACCAGGCCTAGGGACAAGAGCTAAAGGTTAGATCAGAGACCACTATGCAGGATTTTCAGTAAGTGAACAACAACAATAAAAATCAACTCACTGTGGGCAAACATGACAAGCTCTGCCCACCCTCCACTTTGGCCTTGGATGAACAAGAAAACAGCAACAACATGACTCTCAGGTAAGAATTTCTAATGACAAGTCCATCTTTGTGCCAATCTGGCCTTCAAGCTAAAAATACCTTACTCTGCCAAAAAAGCAAAAGTTCAAACATTTAACTAATGTACCACCCTGCCCACAAGCTTACTAAAAGCATACATGTTATGGTTTCTATAAGGATGCCCCCCCAAAGGCCTCATGCAGTCATAGGGGCAGGCTTCGAGAATTTGTGATCAATTCATGTTCCAACACTGGAATTATCTGTGTGAGTACTACACCCACCCTACAGTGCATGTGGCATATATACAACATAAGTGACAGAAAGAATCTTGTCTCTGTTCTCGTCCACTTGTGATCATCCCCTCTTTTTGATCTTATTGCTTTTTCTGTCTTCCACTATCATAAACTGTTGCTCTTCTACTAGGCCACCCTGCCTCGGAGCCAGCTGATTATGGACTGAAACTTCCACAAACTGTGAGCTAAACAAACCTCTCCTTCCTTAAGTTTGGGCATTGGGTATTTTGTCTCAGCAATGAGAGAAAAGTAACCAAAGCAATACACAAATGCAATGTGGAGAAACCCACCTTAAAACTAGCTCTTCAGGAATCCTCGAGTGGAAATTTCAATGAATACTAATAATCAGAAATCATAAAACAAGCCAAAATTAACAGAAAAATCAAACTGCAAAAATGAGGCACTAACAACTTCAAATTATTAGACTATAACCATAAGATACAGAATATAACTATCTGTGATATGTATAGAGGTTGAAAGTAAGTATAAAAAGAAACTATTAATATAGAATACAACAATCTGAAAAAGAAATAAAAATGAAAATTCCTCCTGGAAATGGGCAGCCCAAAGGATGACAACAGCTGTAACAGAGCTAAAGAATTGGTAGCACAAATGAAATTGATCTAAAAGCAGCACACAGCAACAAGGAAGAGATTAAAAGAGGCAGCAGAATAAGAAGGTATACTGTCTAATCACACTTCTAAAAAGAAACAGGACAAGTCAATATTCCAAGGAAATAAAATGGCTAGAATTTTCCAAAAGCATAACACATTAGAAACCCAATAAATCTCAGGCAGCAGGACAAATTTTTAAAACAGAGATTAACTCAAGAGAACAAGGATTAGACCACATAATTTATCTTCAAAGGGAAAACAAGTCCATCTGTCAATAAAGGAACAAGAGAAGCCAGAAGACAAAAGAACAATAGCTTCAAACTATTTTGAAAAAAATAACTGTCAAATTACACTTACACACCCAAAAAAAAAATCCAATGAAATGAAGGCAGCAAAAGATACCACAGGAATTTCCAAAGACTTTAAGACAAACTTCTGCAGAAAAAAATGTTTCAAATGCAAGTAAGAACAATGAACCCAAAAATGGTAAAGATGTGGGAGATTGTAAATAAGCACATGCTATACAAAGCAATGCTACAATATCTACCTTGTTAAGTCTCCTGTTTCACACTGAATTAGAGGCCCCAACCAACACAAGGCACAAAATGATTAAAGATGTAAAGATTCAAAAAAAAAAAAAAAGAATCTTTCCTCCTCATGCATGACATAATTCTCTACAGAAAATCCAACACAATATGCAGTGAGTTAGAATTAATAAGTGATTTCAGCAAAGTTTCAGGATATGAAAAACACTGCTCTAAGGAAGTATGCTTGAAAAATGAAATATTAGAAAAGATTCCATTACAAATCCAACCAGGAATATTATGCCAATAGATCTCATAAGAAATGTGCAAAATGTTAATGAAGAATTTATTAAAATGTAGTGAAATACACCAAAAACCTAAATAAATGGAAATATAGTACATATACAGACAGAAAGGGCCAATATCAAAAATATAACCCCGAAACTGTATGTTGATTTATTTTTTTCTTTTGAGACAGAGTCCCACTATGTAGTTCAGGCTGGCCTGGACTCACTATGTAACCCAGACTGGCCTCAAACTTATGGGGATCCTCCTGCCTCAGCCTCCTGAGTGCTAGGGTTACAGGCATACACTATATGTTGATTCAGAGCATTTCCAGTAAAATTTTCAAGTGGATTTCTTACCAAAAAAAAACAAAAGCAACACAAAAAAAATCTTACAAATTGATTCTACAACAATAAAGAAATGCAGCGTAAAAAGGGAAAGAGGATTTTCCTACCAACACATACATGATTACAGAACTTAAGGTAGCACGATGTTGACTTGACGGTAAAGACCAGCGTGACAGGATAAAAACCCCAAAGCAGACAGAAACAGCGAAACATGAATGTAACTAAAATATCTTCAGGATTTGAGGGGTTTTTTTATTTTTTTAGGGACAGATCTTTTTAACAGTATTAAGGCAATAATTTAATCATACGGAAAATAAACTTACAGGATACTCAAAAGCAATTCCAAGTATACGAAAACAAATGTGAAAGAAAATGCATCTAGAAGATACAGGGGAAAAAAAAAACAGCAACCAGACTGAAAGATTTCTGAAACACCACCCCTTATAAAGAGAACATGTTCAATTTAATTACCCTAGACAGGGGGCATTTAAACACTGTTGACACCAGCTCACTACATGAAAGGAATTTTTACATACTACAGTATATGTTTCTAAACCAAAATCTCACTAAACACAATAAACCCTAATCCTTAATATGAATGAAACCTTGTTATTTTTATCCCATTGTATAAAAACTTTCAAGAATATTTAACAGAAGACTTGTACAAAAATGTTCATCACAACATTGTTGCAAACACTGGAAACATAGAAGAAAGGACAATACATTGTGGTACACTGAGATGATGATGCTACAGCAAGTGAATCCCGCCATACACGTCAGGATTAAAAGTGGTTCTCAAAGTGTGGCCCCATGTCAGTAGCATGAGCACCACTCACAAGCCTATTAGGACAAACAGCACCTCTTTAGTCCCACCAAATCACAGCCCCAAATGGGGCGCAGCAAGCCGAGGTTAGCAAACCCTCAAGCTCAAGTTTGAGAGCCACTGTCATAGATAAAAATCTAAACTATCATAAGCAAGAAAAATGAATCTCAGAATAATACAAACAGTACACTTACTATGTTCTGACATACCCCAAGATATGGGAAAGCTATAAACAAAAGCAGCTGATGCAAATGACTTTGAAGGAGAGAGGAAGAATAATGAAACTGGAAAATACCACATAAAAAGCCAGAAAGATAATTAATGACTACTTTATGTCCTCAGGTAAGAGCTAAGAATTCAGGATTTTATTACTATCCTTTAACTATCTCTGTTATAAGTTATATATCTTTTTTAGAAATGATGTATTTTCAAACAAGAAATATAAATATGCAGAGCTGAAACAGCAAAAAGTGGACAACATAACAATCATGACTATAAAACAATACCCCATGAAGCTCTCCCTGTGAACCAGCACCACGCACAGGCCACCGCCAGAGTGGGGACAGCCAGACCTAAGCCTTTCCCCGTGAATCAGAGCCATTCACAGACAGTGGGAGGAGAGAACAAGGCCTCGCCAAAAAGCAAGCCCTCCCTGTGAGAACCAGTGCCAAGCGCAGGCCGCCACAGGCGGGGCAACAGCCAGCCCCAGCCCCTTCAGGCATGAGCTGGCAAACAAAGAGCCACCCCCACCCCACCCCCACCCTGTACGTGGCCAGCTGATCCAGGGAAACACAGGCTGCGATGAGAGCTACTGAGGTGAAACGCAATCTGATGCTTGTGGTGTTTTGGTGTTTCACTGACCTTGCAGGTCTAGGGCCGGTGTCTGATGATCTATTCTGATGATGGTGGTACACAGTGTGGCATCTAGTGGGGATCTCCTTCTGAGGGTGGTAGCCACTGTTACTTCCCTATTGTCTTGTTTTGAAGTCATGTATCCTTTTCATTGTTCTGTTGGGTTGGGTTTTGTTTTGTTTGCTTTTGTCAAATCCCAAGGCAAGAGCGGCTATTTCAAAGACAGCAAGATATGTTATGGTAGCCACTTTGGATTTACTGTTGTCTGGTTTTGAGGTCCTTTATTGCATTCATTGCTTTGTTTTTGTTGGTTCTATTCTGTTCTGTTCTGTTTGATTTTCACTATGTCTGAGAGTATCTGCAGCTATTTTGAGGACCGCAAGAGGCATTCTGGTAACTACTGTTGATTTCCTATTGAAGTCCTGTGTCACACTGGTTTTGTTTTGATTAGTTTTGTTGTTTAATTTTCCGTGGTTTTATTCTCTTTAAAATAAAAATAAGTAAAATAAAATGAAATAATACCCCATAGGAACTCAAGACTAATGAAAGGCCTACAGGAAATAACTAAGTATATAGCAAAAGCTGGTATTTTTAGACTATTAAATATTTACAGTGATATGCTTTTTCACTTTTCCCTGTTGTCTCCATTTTTCCACCATGCATACTACAATAATCTAAAAAGAAGTTTTTAAACAGAAAGGATGAATAAATTGCCTATAAAATAATCTGGTGGCCACCTCAGCACTGCCCTCCTCTTCAAATTTAATCTCTTTTCCAGACTTCAAATTCAAATCCCAGGGCTAGGGGATAATTCAGTGGTACAGTATGTGACAGGGGTTTGATCTACGGCACCACAAACATAATTTTTTTAAATTCAAATCCTGATTACATACAGTATAGTCGAAAGGACAAAAATGATTTTCAATTCTGGCCTTGAAATGCATTTTTCTTCTCTAATGTTTCAAAATATTTTCATGGGACTCTGTTCAATTTTGCTATATACCTCTATATCAAGTTATTTAGCCATAACTGACTCAAAAATAAAAATCTTGAAGCAAAAAAAAAAAAAATACACATACTGCTTAGCATGAAATGAAACAGCACAACAAAACCTGTATAAAATCATACAGGGACTGCCTTAAGAAACTCATTTGTTTCTAATTTATTTTCTCCATTAGGAACATGTTGTTAAAATCACGAGAGAATAAAGCTTCGTTCATGTGAGTTAATTCCTACCCATCTGCAAAAAGGGGAGCTGAGGGCCGGCTGCCACATCCAAAGAAAGGCAATTATCCACCATGAGCAGAGGAGGTGGTTTGAGGCTGCACTGCCAAGAAATGACATATTCCAGTGGACTCAAACCACCCTCTTCAAATTTTGGCATCCTGTGGTACAAAAATAAAACCAAAGACCATTGAAAAGCAAAGCTTGCCACCTGCTGCCCAATGGCATAATCGTAAATGTTCAAACCGTGTTTCACGTTTTTCAATGCAATCCCTCTCAATACTGACTGGTATGGATGTTTGCATAATTTATATGTATTCATTAGCCCTCACCAGTATTTTTTCTTGTGAGAGAAAATGTTAACCTCCAAGGTTTTAGTCAGATGCCATTTCGAATCCTATACATAAGCAGCTATAATCAGTGTGCTTCTAACAAAAAAAAAAAAAAAAAAACCCACTTCCAAACTGCTGTACATATTGTATATATAATAAATTGACCAAACGGCAGTTGTGTTTAGTATAGTATCCAGACCAGGGAGGAATTCCTTTGAAAATGTGCCAGCATTGTCCTATACTTCCAAAGCCTGTCATCATTCTAAAATGATATGGAATTCTAACTCATTTTCTCATGCGTGCAGACTTTAGAAGCCAAACATTAACAGCTTAAGTGTATTAAGCTAGTTTGCATTCATATTACAAAACTTTAAGTAGCAACCCAGCAAATAACAGAAAATTCCATGATCTTACTACTGTGTTAACTGTTAGCTTTAAACATGTAAACTTTCAAATATTTTAAATATGTTAATACTGGCAAGGCTTTTCATAAGTTTTCAATATGTCCAGTATTCATTTATTTTATTCCAAGCTGAAAAATAAATGCATTTTATTTAGCCTTTACAAAAACAATAATTACCCTTCAAATAATGTCTCAAATATTATCTTATTCTTCTAATGCTACTGTAGACTTGTGCTGTTATTAATCTGTGCTGTCAACCTCTCAGAATCAACTCAGACTGCCGTGAAGGAGAAAGTACAATGGGGAACTGAAGGCTGCAGAGAGGTCCTGAAGCAGATCACTGACTTAATGCGAGAGTGAAGCTGCAAAAACAACTCCTCATGCTCACCAGTCCCTCAGGCACGCAGCTTGGAGAGACTTACGGGGAGCAGTCTCATCACACCACGCTGATAACTCCTAAGGCCCTTTGAAATACAACTTAAAAGGCTTTTGCCTGCTGGTTTTGCCCATATGCAAAATAGCACCAAAGCCTGTTGAAACTTATAGTCATCTGGGAACTACTATAAAGCAGACAGTAAAAAATAATCCATTTCCAAGACAGATGGCACCATAATGTTGCGCTATTTTCTGATGTGCATTTTTCCTAACACTAGAGGCAGCGTCTTCATATAAAAGGAAGCCCATCCAGCTGCAGACAGTTTGCCTTCAGATAAGGCTCTTCCTGGGAAACACCACAGACATTTTTAAAAGTCTCCCCTCTCCCCACGGTTGGCTCAACCTTTTCTTCAGAAATTCTACAGCAGCCACTAATTCACGCACCCGTGTTTCTGATGAGGCAAGATCTGTGTCTCTCACCTGACTGCCTGCACCAAGATATCCAGAGCACCTGAGGTTTCCAAGGCGAGAGTCCAGTTAGCTCTTTCTGAAGTCTATCTCTACAACAGTGCCTGGCACACATTTAACAACTGGGTAAGTAGCTGATTTAATTGATGGGTTCCAGGCCCACTGACAACAGGGCTGGGCTTTTGCGTGAACAGGTCAAATAATTCACTTACTAGCAATAGAGAGAATAACATTACATACGTTTTATCCTGTAAAAATTTAGCTCCTTACAAAAGAAACAAAGAAATTATTTAACAACTCATTCTAGAAAAGCCAGGAAAAGAAGGGACAGGGCTGGGGCTGGGGCTGGCAGAGTGCTCCTCTAGTGCTCATGAGGCGCTGGGTTTAATCTGCAGCCAAAAGCAGGGAGGGAGGGAAAATCTATTCCAGTCATGGCTTATTCCTTGAAACTAAATATTTACATGAGCTGCTAGCACAGTACCTGGCACAGAGCAGATAAATACATGTGAGATTAAAAGTCCCAAATCACTTCTTTTGATCATCCAAATTAATTTGAATACAAAGATGATACATGAGTTTTTTGGTTTTCACTTCTAGAAGCAGGTCTTTACTGGGTCTAGAAAATATTTCTGATTCTGTGAAAAGCAGTGTTAATATTTCTGTCATACAGCATGTCACTGGACTGAGTACTTCACTGAGCAAACCATAAAAACCTTTCCTCACAACCTGAGACCTTAAACGCTAAATCATGTAATAAAGCCTAAAACAAAAAGCAGATTTAATATCACATAATAAATATGCAATTTCTGTTTCAGGCTTTTAATTATGATTTATATTATTTTAAGTAATAACAAATAGACATTTAGAGACTGGCAATATGTGAGATATTACACTTTTTTCTTGGTCAGGAATCGAACTCACAACCTCCCACTTGGCAGGCAGGCACTTGTGTCGCTGAATTAAATCCCCAGCCCGAATATTACATTCTTGCGTGTACACGGTTGTGATTATCCCAGGTTCAATTCCAGATGACTAGCAAAGACATCACCAAAACAAAGTTAAGGTTTCTGTCGCCGCAAGAGACGGCATATACTACTAACGCACTTCTGGCTCAGCATAAAGACAGAGAAAGCGAAATAGTTAACTGAAAAAGCTGCAAAGCTAGCAAAGATCAAGAAAATCAAAGTCTGATGAACATCTGAAAAGGAAGAGACCTTGAATCTTCTCCTGAGCATGATGAACTGCTGCCAACCACCTTGTGAGAATGATTAGCTAATCAACACAAACGGAAGCAGGTTTGGTTTTGATTTTGGATTGGTGAATTTGAATTCGGGGATAGAGTGGAACATGGCAAAGGAGAAGCTCAAAGACAGCCCCTATTTTCCCATCCCATTTCAGTTATCTAGAAAGAGGAACACTGGACTACACAGAATTCCTGAACCATATGAACATTAGACCACACATAATCCCTTAACCTGGATCCAGAGGGCCTGTTTTCTTAAATAGGCACCTGAATCCTGTTTTAAAGGAAATTAGATTGCCCACCCCCTCACGAGGTTACTGTGAGTGGCACGTGGGCTACACATCAGCTCCTTCATGTACCCCTCTCTCTGCCCATCAACCGCCTGGGCCTTCTTTTCTCCCTTCACAAAACCTGCCTGACCTAGCTTCATAGAGAACAATCTTGCATTTCTTTAGTGGCCCTTGGGCCCAACTTTCTATTTCTCACAGCCCCACCCAGAGAACCTCTGCCTGGCTATCCATAATCTGGACCTCCCCACCAATCTCATTTCCTCCCATCTTCCATTCCCCCTAAAGGGATCAACTCTCAACAGTTCTATGCAGGAGACTCATCTCCACCATACCATGCATTCTGCTGCTTACTTTAAGGACGGCCTCTCCTTCACATCTCAAATCTTGCAGATTCTGCTATTTCTTTATTTCGTTCCTCTACTGCTAACTAGTGCCCCTGCCTTTCTTTACCGTCCACTGGAATTTATAACAGGTATCACATAATTTAGTGGTTAATTTGGTATTCTGCAGTATTAATCACTATAAATATATCTCATGTTATTTTGCTCCCTCCACCTGGAGTACCTAGAACAGAATCTAGCAAGTGGTTGGCATCCAATAAATATTTCCCAGTGAAATGAATGAATCAACTACCATAAACTGAAAATGTGCACTGTGGAGATGAAGGCAACTGAGATTTCACTTGTGTTGTGTTGAACCAGAGATGTGGCAACCAACTAGAAATGCACTGAGATCTACCTAAACGTGGAAAGTTACAGATGGAGCAACCATACATAAACATTTGTGTCTGTGTAAGTCAATATACTGTACCCCTACTAAGGCAGAGAAATTCTGAAATAAACTGCCCAATCTTATGGCTTGGATCTGAAATATCGCACAGAAACTTGTGTGCTGAAGGCTTGATCCTCAATCCAGCAGTGCTCAGAGGTGGTGGTCTTTGAACGGTGACTGGAGCAGGGGACTCCAGCCTCATCAATGGGTCTATCCTTTATGGAGTCATTTCAATGGGCTATTGGGTAGAAAGTGTGACGGTGGAGCCTCATCAGAGGAAGCGGGTTCCTGAGGGTGTAGCCTGGATAATGTTGTTGTCCTCGTGGGTTAGTGGGGATTTTCAAAAAATTCAGTTTAAAGCTGGGTGTGGTGGTGACACCTATAATCCCAGCACATGCAGGGGTTGAGGCAGGAGGACTGCACTAGTTGGAGACAAGCCTGGGCTACAAAGTGACTTCAAGGCCAGCCTGAACTACATAGTAAAACCCTGTCTCAAAAAGACAATAAAAAATCCAACTTAAGGGGCCAAGGGTTTAGCTCAGTGGGGTAAGTGCCTGCCCTACAAGCTCAAGGTTGTGAGTTCAATCCCTGGTACCGAGAACAAAAATCAATTTAAGAACTTTGTTCCAAATGTGGGGATTAAAAATTCACTAATTACTAATAACATTCTTTGCGTGCAACCCCTCCCCTTGGAGAATTCTTAAAATATCTGACAAGGATCTTTCACATAAAAAGAGGTCTTACAAATAAAAAAAATTTTTAACAACATGGAACATGAAATGGTATGAAGAATACTAGTCAGTTATTCACATAATATGAAAGGCTTTCAAATATGAAAAATGTTCATCTTCAGTGAAATAATCTAAGAAGCACAATTTAAAATAAACTAAAACTATTCCATAAGCAAGGTAATAAAATCATATCTCACAATATTTAAACCATTAAGACATATTTAAGTTTTATTTGACAGTATCCACACCTAGTTTAAAATATCAATAATCTCAAAAATACATATTTACATTCTCATAAAAAATCATTATGTTAAACTTATATATAAAGCAACATAGTACCAAAGAACTTAATCAAGGAAATTGTGAAGTGTTTCAACCGTACAGTACTTTTAACATCTGCATGAAATTTTCCAGTTATTAGATCTGCTCATTACCTTTCGAAACAGTAAGACAGTTAACTTGCGAAAATGTCTGCCTCACAGTGTAGAAATGGGTTTTCTAGGATTTTTTTCACTTTCAAGTTAGCTTAGTTCAGCCAAGAGATAAATGAAAGAGGAATGAAAGGGGAAAGAGAAGGGAAAAAAAACACCTCAAAAGGGGCAGGGAGAAATGGTTGTGTGCTGGGAGTGAGAAATGGGCATTAGAGAGTATTTCCTTTCACATTTTAGTGCCCTTATCTCAAAATGTCTGTGTCACCTTCCTGTCTGAGTTAAGAACATCCTTCTCAGAAACAGAATGAGGAAGGATTAGCTGCTGCATAGAGAGGCTTTGAACAAATTAAGAAAGAATGATGTCTCACTTTACATTCTATCCATCAAATCTTAAATACCAACACTTAGCAAAACACCAGCATCAGGAAAAGAAATAAAAGATTGTACTTTGAAAGCAATAAAAGTGATGCTTTTATCAAAGAAAGCCCTACAGTGAGAATTTCTTCAAAAATCAGTGGCAGACAACCCAGCTGATTTTTAAAGATACGAGAACAGCTTTCTACATTGGCAATTTACTATAATAAACAAGTTATCACATTTTAAGTGAATCGAACTATTTTAAAGTTAATCAGCTTTTTGTCAAACTTTGAAGATAAAACATTTGTCAAAATTTAAAATTCGTAAAACAACCAAAATGTTTTACTTCTTTACATTTTTTATTTGTATTTTGGGTTCCAAATTTTTATTCAATGTGTTTTTTCATTATTCTGGGCAAAAGGAATTGGACAATGAGAGAAAATTCCAAGAGAGGCAGGTGTAGCAGACATGCCGGTAATCCCAGCTACACGGAAGGATGAAGCAGAAAGACCACAAGTTCAAGACTACTCTGTGCAACCTACCAGAGCCTTTCTCAAAAATATAAAAATAAAAATAATGAATTTTTTCAAGGGTTGGGAATATAGCCCAGTGAGTTCATGCCCCAGGATGTATGTAAGTATGTATGTATGTATGTATGTATGTATATATGTATGAATAAATAAAATGAAACAATATTAAAGCCAGGAGTACATGGAAGCCTATAAACACACTGAGAGACTAAGTGTAGGGCATTCTGTCTCCTCCAAGTATAAAATTTAATCATTTGCACCAGTAGAAAATTCTGGTAAAATGATGAAAAAAATTTAATTCTTCTACTACTTACCATTATGCTCAAGTACAAACTTTCAAAGGAACAAGTAAGAATTCTATTGAAAGACACTAATAAGGGTAAAGTATTTCTCCAATGTTCTAGTGCAAGCCAACTTCATCAAGTCACATAACTCCGAAATTGTATGAACTCTGAGTGAAAAATAAAGTTTGACTGACCATCCCTGTTAGCTTTGCATGAGCATCTGAGCCAGATGTGTCAAGGTTCAAATCAATATGTAATTTAATATTCATGAGTAGCAAGTTTGAAGCTCATAAACTGGATTTATAGTGTCAGCATCAGGCATTTTCCCCCAGAGAATGGCTGCCTGGCTTTGCTGTCAGCCTTTAATTATTAATATGCCTTAATCTTGCAGATAGAGCCTAAGAAGTGCAACAAGAGTCAGCCTTCAAGGCCAAGAAAGTAAGACGCAGGGAATTAAACAGTCTGATCTATGAGAACCCTTACAACGCCAGAGGTAAGCAGGAAGTGGGTCCCCTCATCACCAGACACACTACAGCTGAACTATTGCTCCCCTAGAACAGGCAGTGAAGAGCTGGGTAACTGTCTGCCTATATGAATGATTCCTCTGGACTGGTCTCTATTATTTTGGGGAAACCGAGGCCACCCAGAAAATAGGTTCACATCTGCATTCTCGTTTGCCTGTTATATGCCTGTGTGGTGTGAGTCACAGCAGTCATATAACATCACCATCATCATCATCACATACTCACTCAAAAAGCATGTCCTGTGGCCGGCAGAGTAAATTACAGACTTGGGCCAACTGCAGTGAGTGTGTGAAGAGAAAAGCACGTAGTGCGGTGAGCCCAGCTTTCAGGTAGCAACTGAAATAAATGCTGGGACGGCTTCTCAGTAGAAAATGAGATTGGCAGAGAGGAAAGAGGTTACCTAGAGAAGAGGGGCAGATTACAGATGGACAAAGTGCCCTGGCAAGGGCGTGTGTCAGGCAGGTCACAGAGCTGCAGCTGTGTGGTGACAGCACAGGAGGAAAGAGCACAAGACAGAACCGGAGAGTCCGTGCTGACATGTGTGGAGAATCTGTATCTTCGTCCCCAGAGCACTCGGAGCCTACGAAGACGCTGAAGCAGGACAAACAAAGACTGATGTTTTGAGGTCTTTCTAGTTATGGGCACGAGTTTAAATTAAATACACTCATCTTTCATAAAAATTCCAAGCTTTAGGGATACAGAAGAGAGTTAGAGCCCAGACCCCGCCCCACCGCCACCTAACTCCCATGGGGATCAGCAACTCTCTGGGCTATTTTAACTCCCCCTGGCCTTTCTGGTTCTTTCTCTCTCTCTCTCTCTCTCTCTCTCTCTCTCTCTCTCTCTCACTCACTCACTCTCACACTCACACTCACACTCACACTCACACTCACACACACCTTATCCAAAAACAGCAGCACTGAATAGTGACAGGTATTCTTCTCCCCCTGGCTTAGCAAATCCCCAATTATTCTTCTCCATAAAGCTTAAGTAGACAATCTCCCCACTTAGCAGTTCTTGCCTCTGGGGCCATCGATCCACCATCTCTGGCAGATGACATCTACACCTCTGAGGAACAGATCAATAGGTAAAACATAAAGCCAGCTTGGAAAACCTCCATGAGTTTTTACTATGTAAGTTACACAGCGCTGCCTTTTATTTCCTAACTGCTGCATACTTTGTATAACTAGGGGCACACTTCTCACCTCTCTCACAAAAGGATCACACCTTTTAAGTTCTTGATGCTGATTCTAGGCAACTCTGGGACACCACACTGCTATGAAAATTCAGTCTTAAAGTTTAGTCTAGGCATTGCTTAAACTCCTGCGCCAAGGAAAACAGGAAGAGAAGATTTAATGCAATCTCAGCAGCACCTTGGAGAGATTCATGAGCAATGTCCCTAGAAACCAATACACATTCAAATGGAGAGAAATGTTTACTTCAATCTTCACAACACTGGACACTAAGCTCTAAAACTCATTCTCGTGTTTGGTGTCAACCATGGAGACACAGCATCAAGGTCCTGGATCCCCTGTGTCAGCCACGTTGCTGTGGGTAGATTCACGTGAGTGTCAAGCCCCGTTCTACTGTCAGTTTGCAGCAAGATCTCTGGCAGCGATGACTCAATTTTCAGTGTACAAGTTACTTCAACTATGTATGAGAAGCGCTTTATCAGGCTCTAGAGTCAGAGTCTGTCAGAGAGATTCCTAGTCCTCTCCCCAGTCTTGACCACCTGGGCCCACCTCTTCCTAACTCCCTTCAAGAGCACTAAGCAGAGTCAAGGCCACTCTGCATGTCAAAAGGCATGCACTCACGAGGACCACTGTTCTCCGGTTACGTGGGGCCAGTGCCCATCTCTGGTATCCTCATCTCTTGGTTTGTCCTCTTCCTCTAGGACAAGTGCCTAAGCATGCTGGCCCCAAAATTTCAAAACAACGATTGGGGTGGGGGCATTTAGTTCTTAAACCCATGTGAAGAGATTAACTCTTACAGAAGACGGAAAGGCTGGCTCAGCTAGTAACTGAATGTACTAGCTAGTAACCCTGATGGTTATTTACCATGGCCTGTGATCACAGCTGACTCATACCATAAGGAACAAGACCCGGTGTCTGGGAGGAAATGGTGGTGGGCAGAGTGAAGACACTCAAAGGAGGCCGTGCCCTACTCCCCAGAACCTGTGAAAGCGTTAGGTCACATGGCAGAGGGGTTAAACTGCAGATAGAATGAAGGTGGCTAATCAGCGGCCTTGAGATGGAGGAATCATGCTGGATTATCCTGTGAGCCCAGTGTAAGCAGAGAGGCTTCAGAAGAGGAAGAGGGAGGCCGAAGGAAAGGAACAGGAGCACGGCAGCATGAAGAGGCTCAGGACAACACAACTGAACTGGCAGTCAGAACGGGCTGTGTAAGAGCCAGAAAGGACAGGCAGATTCTCCTCTACAGTTTCCAGAGAGAAGTCAGCCCTGGAAACGTCTTGGTTTTGTCCCTCCCCGGGCCCGCTGCACTGGGGCTTGAACCTAATATGTCCCCAGCCACTTTTTTATTTTGAGACATAATCTCATGAACTTGCCCAGGCTGGGCTCCAACTGGCCAGCCCCTGCCTCGGCCTCACAGAGCGCTGGGATTGCAGGTATATACACCATACCCAGCAGAGGACATCATGATTGTATTTCAGTGAAGCCCCTTCAGGCAGCTGAGCTTACAATTAGGAGGCGATAAATGTGTATCATTTTTAAGTCACTAAATTTTTGGTAGTTTATAAGAGCAGTGATAGGAGAGGAATGCAAATACAATTTTTAAAAAATGTAATATTTCCAAGTATGGTGGTACACACCTGTAATCCCACCACTTGGGAGGCTGAAGCAGGAGGATTGCTGCAAGTTCTAGGCCAGCCTGGGCTACAAAGTAAGTTCAAGGCCTGCCTGAACTGCATAGTGAAACACTGTCTCAAAAAGACACAAATAAAAAAAGCAATATATAATTTAGAGAGGTTAACTTTACACACTGCCTATATTTGAATCTGGATTTACTGGCTCAGTGAACTTAGGCAAATTAATCACCCCACACCTGAGTAGCTTCACTATGTAAAATGGGAATGAGAAAAGTAGTGCTGGTGGGAGGTCAACAAGATGGCAGACTGGTATGTAGCAGGAGAGAGACCCTCTCTGAGAGAGACAGCTCAAATGCCAGAATAAAACATCCTGGAGAGACCCAAACAGATAGAGATGGACTCTCACAACCCAGGGAAAAACTAAAGTGCAAAAAACCGCTCGAATATGAGGTCCTGGGACTACCATCAGAGAAGCTAAAATCAGCGAGCACGGCGCCCTCCTCGAGCCGCCTGAATTCCTGCCCGACCTGAACAAGCGATCCGCACCGTAGCGACTGGCTTGAGCCACTGGAGTGCAGAGCTGAACAGCCCTGCATGCAGCTTGCCCGGACCGGCCCTGCACTCGACCCACCCAGAGGCACTGTGAATTCCCACCGCAGCCGCGCTGAAGTCAGAGGTCGGGAAGTCCTGCAGTTCTCGGGGACGGGCATCAACATGCGGTGAGTGATGGGAATAAGACCCTCCAATGGGAAAGGGGAAACCGACTGGACGACATGTTGGATTTGGGCAGGACAGCCCTAACATAAGGAAGTGGCTTCAGCTGGTTGCTCCCCACGCCGAGCGGATTGGTGGAATCTGCATGGACTAGGCCACGCCCCTGGTGGGGACCCAGTGAGTCGCTTCAATATTACTTCCCTGAGAACAGTGCACACTGACGCAGTGAAGGCCTACAAAAGTTGACTGGCCCGGAAGGGAGGAGCACACTGCCCGTGAAAGAACTCTAATTTCTGATAACCTATTGAAGAGGGCTAAAGCTCCTAGCCTGTGCCCTCTAGAGGAGCCTTAACAAACAAGAAAAGGGTCTGGGCATTACACTGTACACTTGTATGGAAGGAACCAAAAACATGACGAAAGGGAGAAGTAAGAAACAACTCCCAGCCCCCAACCCTGAGAACTTGTTCTCTCTTGTTCTCTCTAGGGAGAGAGAACAAGAACATGAGCATTTCAGGAACAGTGGCAGAGAGGCCTCAGTGAACGAGGCAGGAGAGGTAAATACAAAAGAGATTGAGGGCAGCAATAATGCAACATCAAACACAGCGTTAGCGGACATAAAGAGATACCTTCAGGACCTTGTAAGCGGGACCAAAACTGATATATTAATTCAAATTAAACAAGAGATAAGTAGATTAATAGAAGAAGGGCTGGGCACCTCTCAAGAAGGCACAGACAGAAGAATGGAGGAACAAAAATGGAGAGAAAAATTTAATGAAGAATTCAGGAAAAACCTAGAATTCATGAAGCAAATTCAAAGAGATTACCAGGAAACTAAAGACTCCATAGAAAGCTGGCAAAACTGCTTGAAAGAAACCAAAGATAGACTATCAAAAATTGAACACAGGCTTGCAATGTGGGGTCATTAAAGGGAAGATCTCTTAAAAATAACAAGGAGCAGGCAGTAAAGATACAAAGACTGGAAGATGACAAGAGGGTCTATAACTTAAGAATAAAGTATGTGAATGAAGAAGCAGGAATCAAAACAGAGGAATTACAAAGGCTATTCACAGAAATTATTAAGGAAAATTTCCCAAGCATAGAAAAAAGAAATGATATGCAGAGGTATGAAACATACAGAACTCCAGCCACCTACAACCCAAACAGAGCTACACCCAGACATATAATAATCAAGATCCCAGAAATTCAATATAAGAACAGAATATTAAAAGCCATCAGAGAAAAGAAACAGATCACCTATAAAGGAAAACCCATCAAAATCACGGCAGACTTCTCGACACAGACCATCAGGTCAAGAAGAGCTTGGAGTAA
>PVJX010029583.1:0-22816 GCA_004027295.1 Dolichotis patagonum | reverse complement strand
TAGCTGTCATAATGTTTTCTTCAAAACAGCTGTTCATATCATCACGTATGATATAGTCAAACAAAACAGGATAACACCATTCCAACTGATGATTTAAAACTTTGAAAGACTTCGAAGCTATGAGATGGGGCCTCATGCTTACCATAAAGTCTTATATACTCTTATCAAATCTCTTATTAGGGAGATTATATGGTATTTATCCTTGTGAGTTTGGTTTATTTCACTTAAGAGAATGGTCTCAAGTCGTGTCCATTTATTTATAAATATCTCGATGTGATCATTCTTTATAGCTGAGTAGTACTCCATTGTATAAAAATGCCACAACTTTTTTATCCATTCCTCAGTTGATGGGCACTTAGGTTGTTTTCAAGATCTGGCTATTACAAATTGTGCTGCTACAAACATGGGTGCACATATATCACTACAAAATCCATTCTTTTGATAATTCAAAAAAGAAAAACTGACACCCACACTAAAATATTTTAAAATTATAATCTAACAACTCAATACTTACTGAAAGTAATTGAAGGTACCTTCGCATTCTCATAGAAAAAATCAGGATTATATAATTCATCCTAAACAATTAAAGAAAAACATTGTTCTTAATTGATTATGTTAAGATTTGACATAAAATATCAAGTTAGGATCTTTAACTATTTCTCACAATAATTTGTGAAATTAGGCAAGTAATATCCTACCTACAAATAAGAGTTATTATTTTGTATCAGAAAATCTCATGATACACCATCAAAATATTGTGAATTTATTAAGGCATGAATTACATGACATAAATGTAAGATAGTAAATATATGCTACCTCTTCTTCTTTAGTGTAGCCCATTTTCCTCAATCTACAGGATTCCATGTGCTTAGATAAAGATGATTTAGGCATGTGATGATTGGAATCATAAGGACATATCACAACTTCATCCTATAAAAAATAAAGAGGCAAAGAAAAAGGTACACATAGTTTAAAAATAATTATACCATTAAATGTTTACTATTTGAATAAATGGTACTATCCACTACTTCCCCTTCCACAGGCCTCACAACTCCCATGCAAATGTGTTTGCATTAAAACAAAACAAACCTCCCTCACACCCCTATCCAAGTCTCTGCACTCTCTTACCTCTTCAAAGCCTGTTTAACGGTGTGATCACACTCAACGCCACGACCCCTTCAGGGACTTGCCAGTTTGTCACTAACTATCTCCTTGCTAGTAGGGCCAAAGAACATGTCATAATCCTTACAATATTGGAACTCTTGGAAGGTCACAAGTCACCTGTCCATTTCCACCCACCTGATACACTTTTCAGGTTCTTTCTACCTCATTGGCTCTTTCTACTTGGTCTCTAGGTCTCTTCTACTTGGTGCCTCTCTTCTCCACTTTCCTCCTTCACCTTCTGGTGTTTCCTGTGAATCTAGCAACTGACAGATTCTGCCAGCCTGAGGTTTAGCTATCTTTAACATGACATCTGTCCAACTTGGCACCAGCCAGAGAAGCAACTATCTCTTTAAATGTATAACTTCTTTGTTCTCCTTCTAGTTCCAAAAATAAACCTCCTGCTCCCTTTATGCCCAAGCGCTGAGTCCTCTCCAATCCCAAAACTCCACAACCACCCAAGAGCCCCAGCCCCAGCCCCACTCCATAAAGGCCTTTCCCCAGCTCCCTGCTTTTTGAGGGTCTTTGCAGTCTCTAGCAGCCCTCTTGTGCCTGCATTCAAGGCTTTTATATCTTTTTCTCTCTGTCTCTCAATGGCCCCAAAAGAAAACCTACCAACAACCAATTCAATATGAACAAAAAATAAATTCCTCATTGATAAGATTCTGCTAGCCTGGGGCTTAGCTATCTCTAATGACATCCACCCCATTTGGTACCAGACCCAGAGTAGCAACTTATCTCTAGAAGAGTAATTTCCACATTCTCCTTCTCATTCCAGAGATAAACCTCCCGCTCCCTTTTTGCACGTGCACTGAGCTCTTTCCAATTCCAAGACTCTACAACCACCCAAGCCTCCACCTGCAGCCCCCAGTAAACCTTTCTGTCTCCTGTTTTGCACAGGCAGATGCTCCTTCAAATCAGCTGTTAATGTCATTTTGCTCACCTCCCAAACTTCTCCCTCAGCCAAAACTGATAAAAGTAGCTTCCTTCACTTCTTTGTTCTCACTGAGAGTATTTATATTTCTTTATAACTCTCCTATGCCTGCATTAAAGGCCTCTCTAATCTTTGTCTTCTCCCTCATTTTCTCTGTGCAGCCTCAGATTAACTACCAAAAATAATGAATCATATTTGTGGTCTTCTAACCCTCAAACCTGTTCCTCTTGTGTGCTCCTATTTTGATGATAGGTTGCAACCCCTTCTCAAGCAAGAAACTCCCTCTTGTCACTCATCACCCACATGCAATAAATCACCCAGTCCTGTCCATTTTACTCTTAAATAGAGCTGAACTCCTCCATGCACAGTCTATCCCCACTGCTACGTCCCCAGTTCAAGACACTGTCTTGTCCCTGCTGAGTTCCAACAGTCATCTCCTAAGTGCTCTCTCTGCTTATGGTCTTGCCATCCTCCACTCCATTCTGTAGACCACAGCTGGATGGAATCCCCAGCTTTGCCATTTACAGGCGGTTATGAAACAGGGCTGGATACTTAAAAAATGCTCTCTGCCTCAGCTTCTTCATCTGGAAGTGGAAATAGCTCACAAAGCCATCACAGAGACAGTGAGTTCATTCACATAAAGCAATCTGAGTAGGGCCTAGAACATTGCAAGTGTTCAATAAATGTAAGCAGATATTATTTTTATTAAAAGGCAAGCATGATTTTGATATGCCCTGGCTTAAACTATTCTATGCCTCTCCACTGATTGTATTTTTTTTTAATTGCTTAATCTGGGGACAAAAGCATCACCAAACAATAAACTATCCAAAGACAGAAATAGTGACTGTAGGGCCAGGGATTTAGCTCAGAGGCATAAGCATCTGCCTGGCAAATATGTGCAGTCGTGAGCTCAATCCCCGGTACCAAAAAAAAGAAAAAAAAAGAAAAAAAAAAAAAAAAAGAAATAGTGACTGTGGTTCACTAAACTTCAGTATCAAAACACCTAAGAAAATGGAGATTCATTAACTACTTGGACTGTCATCTATTCTAGGAATTATATCTCTTATGAGGATTCTAATTAGTCACAGTCCTGAATATCAGACACAATTAGATATATTCCCACAGCTTACTCTCAAAATTTGAAATTTTGCAAGAAACTTTAAACCAGGCGTGATGGATGGCGCACGCCTGTATTCCCAGCACTCAGGAGGCTGAGACAGGAGGATCGTTTTAAGTTCGAGAACAGCCTGGGCTACAAAATGAGCTCAATGCCAGCCAGAACTGCACAGCGAGACTCTGTCTCAAAAAGACAAAAAAAAAGTAATGCTACCGTTCAGGTGAGCTGCTAGTTACCGTTTCTTACAGGCATCTTTTAATAATCCCAGAATCTAAGTTGCCTCCGCCATAAGTGTCTACTTTTAGGGTGCAAGAAAGTGAACCCAGCTCTCTGGACAAGGAAATCTGACGCAACCGTAAATCTTTCCGACAGATGACAAAGCAAACCGCCAACCCCCCAGAGCAGCTCTTGACTCCCATTCGCTTAGTCTTTAAACAAACCCCGACGGGCCACGCCTTCCTCACCCGCTTCTCCGTATTCTCCAGCAGCCCCAAGCTAGCGCCACACGGGGGGTCGCCGTGGGGCATCGCGGCGACCCGCGTGAACCCCAGCCTGCCACCCGGCTCCCGGGCGCCCTCTTCTGCACGGCCGCATCACAGTCCAGGAAGATCCGCAACCCTCACCTCCGCCGCCTCCTCTTCCCCAGGGTCCAGCTGATCCAGGCTCCAGCCCAGGGACGCCGTCACCTCCCCCAGGGTCCGGTGGCAGCTCTCCACGAACTCGCTCAGCTCCTCCTGCAGCCGCCGCCGCTCCTCCACTGGAGGCGGATCGTCCTCCATAGCCGACGCCCACCCGCAGACCGGAAGTACAGGAATGGTGCGCGCGGGCCTCTGGGAGGTGTGGGCGGGGACGTCTCATCACGTGACTGAAGCAGCCAATAGGGGAGGGTCTAGGGGAAAGCGGGAGCTGTCATTTTCAAAGACTTTTTCCGTTCTCTTCTAAACGTCGCTTCCTTGTTGCTGCCTCCGGGTGTGTCTGTCACGTCTTCCCCGAATGGGATTCCCTATCTCCCTGTCGTTTCTTTCTTTTTTTTTCTTTCTTTTTTTTTTTTGGTGGTACCAGGAATTGAACTCACTGTCTCACGCTTGCCAAGCAGGCGCTGTGCCGCTGAGCTATATCCCCTGCCGACATTTGTAGAAAAAATTATATCGATAAAAAGTTTAAATCGTTCCAAGAGCTTTCGTGTCGCTGTCCTCCAGTTCAATAACATTTTGCCACATCTGATTTCTCTCCCCGTAGTCCTGCACTGATTTTTGCTGAATTCTTTCCAAGTAAGTTGCAGATCATTTGCCCCAAAATATATGCTCAGAACATTTCCTATGTAACTGCAGTGCACGGTCAAACGTAAAATTAATACCATTAAATCTAATATATGGTTCCTGTTCCTCCAATTGCTCCCATGCTTTTATCTATTACTTTTTAGCCCATAAAATAATCAGTTTTTTAATCTAAAATAATCTCACTCTTCATTTTAAGTCGTTATCGAATTTTTGATGAGTTTGAGACAATTGTCTTGTACAATATCCTTCATTCTAGATCCCCCACCACCACTGTGATTAGCTCAAACTATTTTTAAGCACATTGCATAGGAGCTGTGTACCTTTTATTACATGCTAAAGAGAAATATACAATCCCCGGCACCAAAAAAGAAAGAGAGAAATATATCTTGGATTCTTTTCCTAGTAATGCTAATTTGATCACTTGGTAAGAGTGGTAGCTAAATCTTCCCCGTTGCAATAATATGTCTTTCTTTTAATAACTGGTAATCTGTGGCCATACGTTGATATATCTTGAAACTGTAAGAATGTCTCAATTCCCAACTACCTCACAAATCCTTCACAGAATCGTTTAATTACAAGTTGTAACTCTATTACAACTTGGAAAAGGCCAGTTAATACTCATATGAGTAGGTCAATTTTGCATGTCTATATCTGGTAATCTAAGCAACCCTTTTGAAGGTAACAATATGCAATATAACAAACCATTGTTAAATTCCTATCTTGTTTTGAAAGCTTATGTTGTTATTGTTTGGATTTGTTGTCTCTTTTGCTTTTTTGTTTTTGTCTTTTTCTCTTAAATAAAAAAAGAAAAATTATAAATGTGATTCCCTTACAGTATTATGCTTTCTACATTTATTAGCTGGCATTCTTTCCACACATGCACTTATATTATTTCACCATGGAATCAAGGGGTGCAAAAACTAAGGTTTTTGTCAGGGATTTAGCTCAGTAGCACAAGCGCCTGCCTCGCAAGTGCAAGGTCATGAGTTCAATCCTCAGTACACACACACACACACACACAAACACAAACCCTGAGATTTTTAAATGCTCCATTACCACCGTTGTTCTTGTTGAACACTCGAGGTGTCTTCAACTTGGCCAGTAGAAGCTACATTAAGCCACACCCTGGACTTCTGGGACATATCTCCGTTAGTCTTTCACTGATTTGCTTTGCCCTCACTTACACTGTTCTATTTTCCTCAAGACCTGGAAAAGCTCTTTAAAGTTTTCCCAAACGCAACTCTCAGGTACTCCCTTTTATATTTTTATTTTTTCAAATCAAGTCTGTGCTTCCCTTTGCACTTTGTTTACCCTGGATGATAGAGAGGTGGAGGACATTATTGTCAACAATTATTTTCAAAGGCCAGTAGCCTAGTTCTGACCTTTGAAAAAACATTGTAGCTGGGCATCACTATATACCAGAGTGGGTCAAGGAATGAGACCCACAGTAATTTGTTTTACACTCGACCCACAGTATCTTTACTTTTTATTGGCATATCCCTAGTTAGCCACGTCATGTGGAAAATGTGAAACCAATTTTGGATACCTCTGATGATTCTCATTGAAAGCTACGTGCATTTTTTCCCCTCCATCCGCACTATGTATATGAAACAAATCAAAACTCAGCCCAGGCCAAGCATGTCCTCTCTCTAAGACACAGCCCCGTCTTATCTCAGAGCTTAGGCACAACTTTAACAGTAGCTTGGAGGAGGTAGGAAAAATCTGTAGTCCTTTCTAATTCCTGCTTTAACCTGGGAGACTGCTATACATTGATGCTATTAAACTGTTTAATCATGACTTTGCTGCAGAGGTCTCCAGTCACCTGTTCTAGGTCAGGCCTTCATTATAGGCTGACTTGGAACTCTCTGAAGTTCCTAGTTTGAAACCCTAACCCACAATGTGAATGCATTTGAAGCTGGATCTTTAAGGTCAGTGCTGCTACATGAGGTCACAAGGGCGGGGCCCTAACCCAATAAAACAAATGTCCTTACCAGAGACCAGCACTGTCATTCTCCTCCCCACTTAGGCACAGAGAACATCGTGAGTACACATTAAAGAGGTGGTCATATACAGACCCTGAGGAAAGGTCTCACCAGAAGTCAACCCCAACACCTTAGCTTTGGACTTCCAGCTTCCACAGCTGTGAGAAAATATTTGTTTAAGCCACGAAGTTTGTGGGATCTTGCACCTAAAGTGCCTAAGACAGTCTCCTAGCTCTAGCATGGGAATTCTATGACCCCTGCTTTCCAACAACAGCATTTGTCTGTCTTCTTTCTTCTCGATTACACAGGCTATTTTTGTACCATGTATTTTTAGCAGAGAATCCACAGCTCTGGCACAAGGCATG
Source organism: Dolichotis patagonum (assembly GCA_004027295.1). Lineage (NCBI taxonomy): Eukaryota > Metazoa > Chordata > Mammalia > Rodentia > Caviidae > Dolichotis > Dolichotis patagonum. The sequence goes on along the minus strand of PVJX010029583.1, from coordinate 15,977 downwards.
GCACACAGAACTCAGTTAATGAATGAAATTAATCTCGGGTCCTAAAAACTGGGATTTGGGGCAAAAGGGAGGAAGGAGGTAAAGATGTGTGTTGTGATGAAAAGTGACCCGTTCAAGTCCCCAATAACTTTGGTGCCTGATCTTGATATTTTTTGTTCTGTTTACCATTTCAAGTGCCTTCTAATTTTCTATCTGTACTGTAAGATTTAATTCTATTAATTTATACTGCAGCCAAATGAAAGCTGCCTCCCTGGTTGCTTTTCTGTCTCCTATCCTCATCTAGACTGCAAATATCTTGCAGTTAGAAAGCTGGTAAATTCTACTGAATCTTTGCAAAACCCAACCCAATACCTGTCATAACAGGTATCTCATGAAGTCCTATTAATTTAATGACTGAGTATCAGTAGTTTCTCTATGACCCAAAGGAACAAGCTTATACTCCATTGTCCTGCACCCCAGAGCCAAGAACTCTTCAGGGATCATGTTCATAGATCCAAGAACAATTCTTTCCTCTTAGGGGGCAAAATACTACCTGTTCTGAGGATATCAAAGGAACAAAAATCTTAGCCCCCTCCTGATTTTTTATGTTATGACAGAGACATTGCCAGTGCTTCTGGTACATTCCAGAATCAGCCAGACCAGAGCTCTGACCTCTGGAATAGCCTATTGTCATGGATGTCTTTTCAAAGGACTCTATGTGGTATGCATCAGGCGAAGAAGTGTTGAAAGAACTACCCTTGCGAGACCACTTTGCAACAAGAATTACAAGCCAGAACAATATTTTAATGTGGTTTTTTTCATTTTGTTTGTTTGTTTTTCGTATTGGGATATTTAGTAAACAAATGGTTTTTGATGTTGATTTTTAAAAAGCTGCTACTAAATGTATGTGTAAACATATTAAATCAAAACACAAAAATTTCCAAAGTCTAAAAGTTTATTGCCAGAACAGCAAACTTCATAAAGATACCTTTTTAAAGTACATAGAAAATGACATGCAAAATAAACAGAAAACTTTGACCAAAGAGAAGCAAAGGTTACTGCTATCACGCACATATGGTCAATTTTTTTAATACCAAGCCAAACAAATGCATTAAAGAATATATGGGTTATACAATCCATGCTTTTTAATCTAAAGGAAATACACTCCAAAATACTTGGGGGTTTGAGGCTAGGGGTTTTTGGCAGGTGTGTGGATAATTTTCTAATGCAGAAAATGGAGATATTTAGATGAAAAACAGAATGATGCCTGAAATATCAGATTGACTTAATTTTTATCTCCAATAGCAATCTGTCTTATAGCCTCCCACAAGCAGCTCAAAAAGCGATCAATCTAAACACAAGACAAAAAACAAATTCTAAGTTCAATTTGTGCTGTCCTTACAAATGATTACCACTTCATATAACTACACCAAAGAGGACTACATTAGTGAAGATAAGCTAAAAAGATAGGAAGCCAGAACAAAAAACCTTTACTATTCTATTCCAACCGTGGCTATATTTTAAGTGTAGAAGGTTCTATTCACTATCCCGCAAGCACCAGGTTTTCTTTTTTGCTGTAATTTCATAAACTAGAAACTCATATAAATGAATCCAAGGAATAGCAACCATTTCCAGCTGATGACTAGTGGCCAATAGAGCTACTGCTAAACGAGTAGGAATAGGAGTAGGAAGAATTTCCTGTGGCATCGAAGCTTCCTCTCCGGGACCCGCTGCGGGAACCAGAGCGGGAGCCAGAGCGGGAGCCGGAGCGGGAACCGGAGCGGGAGCCTGGAGCCGAGGACATGTTGTAAGGGCTGGGTAGGCCCTTGGAAGACACTGAGGCGGCTTCCAGGAGGCGTAACCCGGTGATATCCTCCACCATGGAGCGATTCATGGCATCCTTGTAGGATATCTTTAATTTGGTCTTGGGGCAGGTCAGGATTTTGGCATAGCTGCTGGTGTCTTGGAGCCTCTGAGCTGCTCGGCCGTCGATGAAGCCCCTTCTGATGGCTTCTTCCGTGCTTATCCTCCCGTGCATTTCTGGGTCGACCAGCCCACCAGTGAGGAACTGGAACTCCAGGAAGCGCTGGCCTGCTTCATACGGGAGCCACTTTTCTTTCACCGCTTCTGCTGCTGACATCTTCTTCTTTCCTTTCACACCTTCGAAGCCAATAAAGGCTTTCTGAGCAGGCTTCAGCCTGGTGGCCATGTCTTGGTCAATGAGACCCTGGGCCACCGAGTCCTGAAGCGACAGCTTCTGCCCAGTGGTGGGGTGGATGATGCCACCTGTGCAGGCCTGGGCCTCCAGCAGCCTCTGCCCAGTGATGCTGTCGACAATGCCCCGATCAATAGCTTCTGTGATCGAGATTTTCTCTAGGTTTTCGGTGTCAAAGATGGCTGCGATAGGGCTCGACTCTTCCAGGGGGTCAGACAGAGAACTGCTCCTGATGGTTAAATTCCTGATGGTGGAGATGGTGGAAATCTTATTCACCGATTCGTGTCGGGAACTACTAAAGACATCATCGCTGACGCTACCGCCCATGCTGATGCTACTGCCGATGCCGTTTTTCAAGGAGATCATGTCAGCAAACTGGGTGAGGCTAAGGCTGCCAGATCGGTACTGATCAAAGAACTTCTTGTCAACAAGGCCCTTATCGATAGCATCTTGGATGTCATACTGACTGCCTGTCTTCCTGTCTACCAGGACCACTCGGGTGGAACCATCGGACCCCGTGATAGTTATTTCTTCCCACTCGCACTCCTGCTCACACAGTTCTTTGAAGGTTTCATAATCGATGAGGCCCTTCTTGTAGGCCTCCTGGACAGACATCTCCTTATTGGTTTCTGGGTCAACGATGACCACTCTCCGCTTCCTGAGGGTATTCTTTTGTGACGTCTGCACCTGCTTTTTCTTTTCTTTTAGGGGCAGAAGACAGAGCCCCGTTTCCTCATCTTTAATGCATCTTTCTTTCAGTTGCAGATAGGTGAGATTTTCTTCAGTGTTGGGATCGAAAAATCCTTTGGTGTCATCACTTGGATCGGAGAGAATCTCACTGAGCTCCTCATTAAAATAGCCCCTCTTGTACGCCATGTCGACTGGTAAGCGATGGCTCTCCTTGGGATCGATGATTCCGCCAGTTGCGATCTGCGCTTCCAATAAGCGAATACCATGGCCCTTTTCGATGAGCTCCTTGTTCATGGCTTGGAACAAAGAGATGATGTTTCCAGTTTCTGGATCATTATAACCAGTGACAGCGCGTTCCGCAGACAGGAGCTTCTCTTTGAACTCAATGCCCACCAGGCCTCTTTTGTAGGCTTCTTCCACAGGCAATCTTAAGTTGCTCACAGGATCCACTATAAAGCCAGTAGCTGCTTGGGCTTCCAGCAATTCTAGGGCAGTACCAGGTCGAACTAAGCCAATTTTCATGGCTTCATAAATGCCAAGCTTCTGTTTTGTGGTCTCGTTGTATATGCCTGCTATGCAGCTCGAACCCTGGAGGAAATCCTTGATTCTCTCACCGACCTCATCATAAGAAATTTGACCCGATTCCAGTTCATTTACAGTGGATGGTCTCAATATGCCAGAATCCACTAGCTCTGTAACAGTCACGGGCTGTCGGATTCCCTGGAAGGACATGCTTCTCTTCTGGACAGTCAGCAAGAGCAGACCAGTATGGGGCTCGATCCTGCACCGATCCCTCAGCTGCATGTAACTGACCTTCTTTTTGGTGACAGGATCCACAAAGTTCTTCTGACTGTCTCGGGGGTCGTTCAGGGATCGATACAAATCTCTGTCAATCAGGCCACGGGCCAAGGCAACATCCTTTGGCAAAAAGACACTGTTCACGGGGTCTACTACACCACCTGAGGCAAGCTGGGCTTCCAGCAGGCGCATTCCGGTTTCTCTATCAATCAAATTCTTCTTGATGGCTTCTGAGACAGATACTGTCTTGCCTGAAAATGGATCATCAAAACCAGTGATGGCTTTTTCGGCCGTGTATATCTGCTGGCGGTCATCGAAGTCGATGAGGTCCCGAGCTATGGCATTGTCCACAGTCAGCTTCTCGTTCCGGTGGGGATCAATGATCCCCCCCGTAGCTGCCTGGGCCTCCAAGAGCATTACAGTGGATTCTGGCGTGATGAATTTCTTTCTTTTGGCCTCTACCAGAGAGTATTTTTCCTTAGGAGACGCGGATGCACCAGCGATTGCTCCTGCACCCCGAAGGAAAGGTTGGATTTCAGAAGCAACTTCTTCCACCGACTTCTTCCCCTTCAACAGTTTGTCCAAGGTGGTCTTGTCAATCAGCTGGCACTCATAGAGCTGCATTGCTGTCACCTTCTTCCTCAGCCCATCGAACACCAGCTTGGAGGAGTCCACAGTCCACTCATACTCGGTCTGCGTCTCCCGATGGGACCCATAGGGCCGCTGTTTGAGCTTGTCAATCTCCCTCTGAAGCCGGCAGCGTTCCGTCTCCAGCTGGGACTGGGTCTCCCTGCTGGAGTCTTCCAGCTTCCGCCGGTACCTCTCTTCGATCCTCTTGATCTCGGCCTGGAGTCTTTCGATCTCACTCCGGAGGCTGTTCTTCTCTCGCTCGCTCTTCTCTCTCTCTGTCTCTATCTTCCTGATTGCCTCCTCCTTGCGGGAGTACTGTGTCTTCCACTGATTCAGGTCATTCTGGATCTGCTGCTTCTCACTCTCCAGCCGCTGCTTCACCCTTCCCTCTGCCTCCAGGGTGGCTTTCAGGCGACTTAGCTCCTCCTCCAGCCTCTGCAGCCGGGTCTTGTCCTGCTCCAGGACCTTGATCTTCACCAGGAGGCTCTCTCGCTCCTGCACCGCCTGGGTGCACTGACTCTTTGACTCATGAATCCTATTAGATGCCTGGAATTGCAGAGGGAAGAAAGGGGGGAAAAATAATGTTTTGATCAGATCATACGACTATCGTAATTTAACCTCCTTTCCTACATCTTTTTTTTAACTTGTTTTTCCTTTCTGTATTTTCCCTAGATGTACCAATAGCTTGTTACTGTACAAATTCACAGAAAAAATTCGTAAATATGTGTTGGCCGCTCTAGTAAGTAGCTTCATACTTACTTTCTTTTTTCCATAGAAGAAACTAGGAGAAGTTGTGGACCTATCTTACTCTTAGCAATCATTATGAAAAAATATGAGGTATTTAGCTTGACATTATCACTCTTGCTATCTCTACATCTCACCTGTTACAGCTATACTAATACTCAACTAAGCAATGCAAATATACAGATATATGCACGCACCCCAACCAGCCCCACACAAATATTGTCTATAAAGGTCACATGTATTAGAAGTTAAAAGACGTTATTCTTAAACTAGGCATTAAAGGAAAGCTCAAACAAAAAGATTAGGAGCGCAGTCAAAAGGACAGAATAATGCATGCAGAAAACTCAAGTGAGCAAAAAAAAAAAAAAAGAAAAGATGATCTTGCAATCACATAGATAAATGCTTTAACATGGCTTTCATCAAGGGAAATTAGAATTAAACATGCACATCCTGTTATGTACATGTATCATTTGTACATGTCATATGTACATGTATCACAAAGAATGTGAACTTTATGTACTACAAACATGTACTAAATAAATGAGTTCAATTCTGATTTTTAAAAATGTACATTCCAGATCACTAAGAATGACTATTTTATTTCAAATTTATTTATTTTAAATTTTTTTCAGCTAAGGATTGAACCCAGGACCCTGTGCGTGCTAAACATATGCTCTAGCCCTGAGCCACATCCCCCGGCCAAGACATATCTTCTAGAAAAGAGAGTGGAGCAATCAGAGAGGTGATCTTAGATGTTACGCACATGCGGAGCCAAACACAGGCTCCACAGACTGGCACTGGTTTCCGTCATAGGACAGGAGGGGAAATAGTGCCACAGTTATTTTAAAGCAGTTATCTGGACTATGACAGAGGTGGCTGAGCAGTCTTATAAGCAGCAAGAAAGCAGTTCAGAACAGACAGAAATCCAGTTAAGAAACACTGAAGCTGGGATCAAATATTTGTGAATACCTCTAAAGCCTGCTTTTGGAATTTCTCAATTTCCTGTCTCAAATTTTCCCTCTCTCTCTGTAAATCATTAATCAGGCCCTGCAGTTCCAGGGTGCGGTTGTTGCTGATCTGCAGTTGGTTCCTCAGTTCGGAGATGGTGGCGTTCTTATCTTGATCCTCCTCACTTCGGCCCCTCCGCAGGTCATCATACTCCAGCCTCAGGTTCCGCAGCTCTTCCTCCAGCATCAGGTGGTCCTTTGTCAGGTTCTCCGTGAGAGACTGCAGCCTCTCGATTTCTATTTTGCTTTCGTTGAGGCTTCTGCTTTTATCTTCTATGGCCTTCTGGAAATGCTCGTTCCTCAAGTGAGCCTGTTTGACATTGTCTTGCTCCTGGAGCAGCTGCCGCCTCAGGGCCTCCACCTCCGAGGAGAGCCTCCTCAGGTCCTCCTGGGTCCTCTGCTTCTCCCGCAGGTGCCCGTCCAGCACGTCCCTCTGCTGCCGGAGGTCGTCCTCGCTCTTCTTCTTCACGATGGATGCCTGCTCCAGCTGCTGGGTCAGGCTGGTGATTTTGATGGCCTGCTCTTTCAAAGACCTCCTCATGCCCTCCAGCTCCTCCTCGAGTTTCTTCCTCTTGGAAGAGTCTTCACTGGCCGTCCTCTTCAGCCGGCTCAGGTCCTCTTCCACTTTCTGCTTCTGCAACTGCAGCTCCTTGAGGGAGCTCTGGAACCGGGCGATGTCCTGATCCTTCACGGTCCTCTCCTGGGACACCCTCTCATAGTCAATCCTCAGGCGGGTCAGTTCTTGCTCCTGACCCTTCAGTTTGCTGATGGTCTCAGAGGCGCTGCTGTTGGCTTTCTGCAGGTCATACTGGATCCTTTCCAATCTCGCATTTTCCTCCTCCAGGCGCTTCCGGTCACTTGTTTCTTTTTCTACCAGCTGCTTTAACCTTTCTATCTCCCTGTTTTTATCCTGGATAGTCTTGGCGGCATCGTCAAGGGACTGCTTGTACCGCAAGCTCTCTTCCGTGCGCATCTGAGTGACCTGTCTCAGCTCAATCTCCAACTGCTGTTTCCTCTGCGACATCTCCGAGCCGGTGGCCTTCTGCTGCTGGATGTTCTCTTCAACCCTCTTGAGATTCTCGGAGGTCTGGGCAAGCGTGTTCTTTAGCCGCTTGATCTCCTCGCACAGGCTTCTGTTTTCCCGGGTGAGATTGTCGATCTGAGCCCGGAAGCCGCTGGTGTCCTCTTCCTTCTGCATCGTGAGCTGGTGGATGGTGGTCTTGGTGATGTTGATCTCCGTCTCGAACTGGTTCCTCAGGCTAATGATCTCCTCATCGTAACTGTTTCTTACCTTACTCAGTTCATTTTCGTATTCCCAGCGGCGCTTGGCCTCCTCCTGAAACTCAGCCTTGAGTCTCTCGATTTCCTTATTTTTGTCCTGAATGGTCTTGGCGGCCTCCTCCAGGGACTGTTTGTGCCTTGCGTTGTCCTCCGAGCGCTGCTGGATAACCTGCTTCAGCTCGATCTCCAGGTGTTGCTTCTTCTGCAGGATCTCGGAGCCGGAGGCTTTTTGCTGAAGGGCATTTTCTTCAGCCCGCCTCCGCTGCTCAGTGGCCTGCAGGATGCTGTCATTGAGCCTGACAATCTCATCTTTCAGATCTCGGTTCTCCCTTGACAGTCTATCAAGCTGGTTTCTAAGATTTTTGGAATCGTCCTCTTTCTGCATGGATATCTCCTTGATGGTGGTCTTCGTAATGTTAATTTCTGTTTCATACTTGTTCCTTATATTACTCATCTCCTCATTATAGTGGTTTCTTACCTTTGCCAGCTCATTTTCATATTCTCTCTTCCGGGCGCCCTCCTCCTGCAGCAGAACCTTCAGCCTTTCTATCTCGTACTCCTTCTCCTTGATGGCTTTCTCGGATTCGAGTTTCTGCCAACCAAGGCTCTCCTTTTCAGACTGCCTGGCTTTCTGCAGTTGATCATAGTCATTCTTCTGCTGGTCGAATCTGTCTTCCACAGACTTTCTTCTTCTCTTTTCATCTTCGATCTCATAAGTCAACCTGGTGATCTTTTCATTGAGCTCTTTTATTTGGCCATAGCACTTGTCTAGATTTTGCTTCGCAGATTTTCCATCCAGCTCCGCTTGTCTCTTCAGCTCCTCCAGGCTCGAAAGCTTCGCTTTGAACTGGGAACATTCGGCCTGGTATTTCTGCAGGTTCTGATCCAGAAATTTGTTCTTGTTGCAGTTTTCTGAGTTGGCATCTCGGGCCAGTCTGAGCTCCTCTTCCAAAACTTCAATCTTGGTATTTTTCAGCTGTGGACATGAGATCAGAAATCATGTTGAAAGACAAGCACCTCACACTGTATGAAAGAAACAGTACTTTCCCCCTGTCACAATGATGTTCATTTTTTTTCTTTGTACAATCACATGCATACACATACACATACACACACACACACACACGCACACACACACACATGCACGCACACACACATGCACACAACACATGCACACAAACACATAGAGTGAGATGAAGCAAAAGCTACTAGACAAAAATTCAAGAAATCTGGATTCTCATTATAATTCTTCTACTAGCTGCTTGTATGATCTTAGTGAATGATCATTTTAAGTCTCAGCTTCCTCATCTGTAATATGAAGTCATATATTTCAAGATCAAAAGCTTATGACTTCACACATGACCCTTCTTTCATTTCAAGGTATAAGATTTCCATATTAATTCCAGGATGAGAAAATAATAGTAAGTAAACACTCGACATGAAAGATTCAAATCCAGGCAGTCCAGGGTATGCTTATCTAAATTTTACATAAAGGAGTAAGGAAATTTCTTAACCAAACACTAAATGAAATTACTGTTTTTGGCAAAGTAAAGAGGCTGAAATTTTGTAAGTATTACTTATGTTCACTTAGAGTAGTATACTGGGAGCATAGGACTAATTCCAGACTTACAAACAAACAATATTATATTGAATATTTAGAGGAAATGCCATTTCATCAGTGAATTTCCAAATCTTTATTATAATGAGGTAGCAATAAGGTTCTATTCTATTTTCTTTGACATTCCAAGGAAATGAATTAACTAAATTACCTTCAGATCCTCCAAACTCTTCAGCATCTCACTTAAGAATCTGTAATAGTCTCCAGATCGTGTAAGCAGCTCTATGTACCGAGCGTGAATGTCTGCAGCCTTAGAGAAAAATAAGAAAATAATAATTTCATTTCTTAAAATATTTTTAAACTTTTATTAGTACATGTGTACAGTACATAATGATTACATTCACTGTAAGGAATTGGTACAAAACACATTTCAATTTTTCCCCCTTCCTCCTACCCCCCTGAACATAATTTCAAAAATGTTTCATTTTGTTTTCTAAAACAGTGACAGCAACATTATAATTTAGAGTCAATTTCCTTTCCTTTATATTTGCTGTTTCCAAAATATAAAAGCATAGCAAATCAGAGGGACAAAAGCATTTGTATTCTGTCCTTAGCATTCCAGATTTCTCCCCCTAAACCATATGACTGTTAATACTCTTTGAACACTTTTGGGAAAAGCTGTCTTTTTAAAAATCTACTATATAACTTCCACTTTTTAGAAGTCTCCTTCACCTAATCCAGAAATTTAAGTCCAATTTCTGTAAAGACTTTATTTTATACATGAAACACTAAGAACTCTAGTGATCATCTCCAAAAATACATCACATATTGAGGCTCACATTGGAAAGAGTATAACGTCCTACTGATCCTTTTTGAGTGGACACCCTAAAACAAGGATGAATCCAGGGATGGTAGGGAGTCAGGTAGGAAGCGAGGGACAGCGGTAGAAGGGAGGGTAGAGAGTAAGACACATGGAATGACATATATACCTCTTGCAGAATCACTCCAGATGGGGACTGAACCATGGTTCTCTTGATAGGTATGTTCAGTAGAGTTTCCAACCCAGAAGTGTATGATGCCAGCTGGAGTTCATAGTCCTGAAGCATAAAGTTTAAGAAAAACATTTTTTTCCTGTGCTATAAATAAAACCGAGGACTTTGCACATAGTAGGAAATTACCTTACCACTGAGCTATACGCTCAGCTCATAGAAAAAACTCTTAGGACTTAAAATGAGTCACTAGTGGCTCAATTCCAGTTTTAAATCATAAAATTATTTCAATGACCAACCCCCAAAGCTGGAATGTGCCATAGTGTCTAAGCAACTAATATATTATTAAACCAAGTGTGTACATCTTTACAAGCCAATTGGACAATTCTGCATAAAACACTAGTCTATCCCATTGCCATGGATACTGCCAATGTTCTTTGAATTCATTAATGGATAACAAACCTTTCTGGCGTTCAGAAGAGAACACAGAAAAGCCATAATCATCATTCTCAAGGAGTCAATGATGTATAAAGCAAGTCAGCAAATACAGATAATATTTGTCATGAAACACATCATTCTTAGTGAACCCAACGTACCTTAATTGAATTTGCACAGAGTTCAGCAATCTTTTGTACTTCTTCTGATTTGTCTCGTTTGCCTGATATTTCATTGTGCAAATTCTACACAAAAGATATTTACAAATGTTAAAGTATACACATATTTCTAAATAAATGCTATTTCACTTCCACTTTGGTTATTCTTTCTTTTCTTTCTGTACTGACCTCATATTTTCAGTTATAGCTTAAGAGAATAGCATTTTTTTTTCCATGCAGGAAAGAGAAGAAAAAAATTCTCCAACTTATTATTATGTATAAGAGGTTACTTTGCAGTCGTATCATTTTCTGGTCTTATCCTCTTAATTTATAAACATACTTTACTTTACTATAATGAAATGAACATCATTACATTACTTCTATGTTCACACTGCATTTCTTTCCAAGTATCTTGGTTGCTTTTCCCATAGGCATTCTTTAAGCATTCACAAAGCACTCATTAGATGAAACAGTCATCATTTCAAACAAAGGCACCGCTGCTTTGAAGACCAGAATTTACAACCAGTTAATCCCAAAAGAGCAAAGGAATGACGAGTTGGCTTATACCTTCTGCTCATTCAAAAATCGCATAACTGTGTTGGAATCTCCGAACTTCATGGATTCTAAGGAATCCTGCCGGCGCTTGGCATCATACAGCCACTTGCAGAAATTCTGATAGTTATCACGATAATTCCTCAGTTGCTTAATTTGTTTCTCCAGGTCCCACAATCTAGAGAAAACAGATATAACAAAATTATTGAAACATTATTATTGGTTCCCAAAATATGTAATATACTGAGTCATATCCAGCTGTTTTGCTTGGTGTATACCCCAAGCAAATTGGTGTTATGGAAGGTATGTTGTGTCAACTTGAGAAGTTTAGAAGTTTACCTAAGAGACTCAGCAGGGAGCCAGGATCCTTACTTTGTAAATATCCTTATCCTGTGTAAGAGGAGGGCATGGAGATGGTGTGAGTGCTATACCAGCCCCGAGCAGGGGAGGTAGCCTGCTTACAATATAAGGCAGGAAAAGAAGTTTGCTTTTCCCCGCTTTTGCTGTCTTCTCCTGCCTTAAAGTCCTGCCCCAGTACCCTGCCACCCTGCCTTGGAGTCAGCTGATTATGGACCGAAACCTCCACAAACAGTAAGCTACATAAACCTTTCCTTCCTTTATTTTGGGTGTCAAGTATTTTTTCCCAGCAATGAGAGAAAAGTAACCAAGACAACCCCCAAGAACTGAAATCACGTGCCCACACAAACAACTATACATGTATGTTCATAGCAGCATTTTTCATCAGATTTAAAAACTAGAGACAATCCAAATAGCCATCAACTAACAAAAAGCTTCAAACAAAGTGGCACAAACAACTGAATTCTGTGCACACAGAGAAACAACAAGAAACGAATTGCTAAAATATGATGCAATCTGGACGAACTTGGGAGCACCAAACTTCATAAGCTAGTCACCAAAGGACACACAGGGTTACGATTCCAGTTATGCGGAATATCCAGAACAGGTACAGCCACAGAAAGTAAATGGGGACTAGGGCTGGGCAGGTGGCTACCACTGGGTAGGGTCAGAGTTCATTTGGGTGATGAAAATGTTCAAAACTTGGGGCCTGGGATTTAGCTCAATGGCACAAGCGCCTGCCTGGCAAGTGCAAGGTTGTGATCCGGTACACCCACCACCACCACCAAAAAAAGAAAAAGAAAATGTTTAAAACTCAGACTGTAGGACTGGGGACATGACTCAATGGCACAGCATACACACAGAGCCCTGCATTCCATCCTCAGTGCCACAAAAAACCCCAAAACCACAATGATAAAAACCGTCAAGTTGCAATGGTTGTACAACTCTGAACACATTAAAAGCCACTCGGCTGCATAAACGGGTGGACTGTGTGATTTGTCTATTATATCTCCATAAAGATAGTTCTAAAAAGCACTACTAGTAAACTGGCCTCAAAGTGAGGCAATTTGGGAGCCTTTTTCAATTTCATTTGTGGTCATGTAACCTAGAGAAAACCTAAATAAACTCTCCAGCTACAGAGGTGTTCAGTTAACTTTAAAAACCATTTCGCAGGCCATGTGACACCTTCGACAGCCACCTTCTAACAGGTTAAAACTGCTGCCTCTTCACCACCTCTCCCCAGTTCTCCAGGGGAGATGCCTTGGTGTCTACAGTGACTATAATTACCTTAGCTGTTTCTGGGAAAAGGCACTAAAAAGACACCAGTCATAAAACTTACTATCCAGTAACTTTTCCTTAGCTTTATAGAGCCCAGGAAAGCTGCTGGACTTTAGATAACCTTGGAGTGTGGGCCAAGGATTTAAGAATCTTAGTCTTTCATTACAAGTAGAATAATGTTTAACTTGCAAGGAAATCATGTGTTTGTCTAAGGAAGTACAGAGACTGGCACAGGAGATCGATTGGCAAGGATGTCCCATCTCAAGGACAATGCGGTAGAAGACAAAGGAGAGCAGACGCCTGGATGATGGGGCACCCGCTCAGCGCGCAGCCTCAAGCACATCTCCCCTACTCCTCCTCCTCCTCCCCTCGCGCCCAAGTTCCCTAAGACAGAGCTTTGGGGACAACAGACGCAGCCACTATCTTTGGTTTACAGCTGAATCTCTGTCCTTGCCCCAGTGACGTGGCCTTTCCTAGGGGTAAGGAAACAAACATGACTGAGTTACAGGGAGTCATTTCTTTGGTCTAAGATTTCATTTTCCCAAGTTTTTTGGAGAACACTCACTCAAAGCAGCTTCCTCCAACAGGCACAGCAAAGTAAACAGAAGATTAAATGGCTTCTGCTGTTTCTCTAAGATCTGGGCAGGCTGCTGAGATAAACCCATTCCATCACAAAGGCGCCTCCAGGCAGGCCAAGAAAGGAGCTCCAGTAAGCCTGAGCTTCCACATAAAACAGTATTTTTCTATAGTGACCACTTCGACTGGTCAAAATCATTGTTTTGTTACAGTGACCACTTCATCATCCCCTCAAACCATCAAGTGGGGGAAACCATGGGGCAGGAGGCCGACCCACCTGTAATCTATCTGTTTGTCTATTTTCTGCCAGCGATCTGTCAGCTGGACGACTTTATCACTGAACTTGCCCAGGTCCAGGTCATAGAGCGGATACTGCTGCGAAGTCTGACAGTGGATCTGCTGAGCTTTCTGCAGTTCTGCCTTCATGGTGGCCTGCAACGACTTCTTCAAGTTCAGGTCATTTTTTATTTTCTGCAAGAGTGAAAAAGAAGAAGAAAGAGTAAGCACAAATCCATCTCTTCTCCCACTGCACACTACACTGTATGTCACTACGGGGATGCAGTTCGGAGGTGGAGCACATGCTTAGTTTGCACGTGGCCCTGGGTTCGATCCTCAGATTGAAGAATAAAAAGTGTTTATAAAATTCTCAAGAACACTCATCTTGCTAGCAATAACCCAGAAAAATATGTTTACTGAATTACAGTTTTTCAGTATTTGTTCTGGTGATCAAATTCCTTACTTTAAAAAAGGATTCAATGTGCCCATTAGTTTGAGAAATAAATGCTGAATATCACATACCACTGCTGAATAATTCAAATGCCCATAAGCCTCTTAAAGGCTCTAAAACATTCTATAATAAAGCAATCAGTGTAAGCATCTTCCGAATTAATTCCACTCAAAAATTACTCTCTCAGATAGTTTCATAGTGTGTCTGACACACCGGAAATCAGTTTCAGAGATGACAAGTATCAACTGCACGCAGCCATGAAAATCAGTGGTCATCAAAACTCAGCAAACCAGGGTCGGGGATACAGCTCAGCAGCACAGTGCCTGCCTGGTAAGCACAAGGTCCTGAGTTCGATTCCTGGACCCCCTCCTCCTCCAGAAAAACCTCAGCAAACCTACACCATGGGCTTCAGTGCACACAAATATATCAACACAAATTCATTTATTGTAACAAATATACCACATGAATGTAAAGTGTTAAGAACAGTAGCAGTGGGGCTGGGGATTTAGCTCAGCGGCGTAAGTGCCTGCCTTGCAAGCACGCAGTCGTGAGTTTGATCCCTGGTACCAATAAAAAAAAAAAAGAACAGCAGAAGCTAGGTGCAGGGTATTGGGCTCTACGCCATTGTGTCAATTTCTCTGTACGGTCTCTGTTCTAAAAACAAACCATCTTTTCAAAAAGTCATCAAAAAACAACAAAAATGCCTACTTAAAAAGATAAAATACATTCAAAGGGCAAGGGATATAGCTCAGTGGCACAAGCGCCTGCCTGGAAAGCACGAGGTCCTGAGTTCAATTCGCAGTACAAAAAAAAAAGCCTACTCCTGGAAAGTGATGAGGTTGGATAGCTGGGTTCTGTTCCTGTCAGGCTTTCATCCTGTCTTCCTGTCATCCCCACTGGAGTTACCTTCAGGCCGCAGCGGTAAGCTTCCACTTTATCCAGGTCCAGGCAAACAGTTTCCTCCTCGGTGAGCCTGGCTTCGTAAACCTTGAGCATGTCCTCGGTCTGCAGGATGGCCTGGAGCAGTGCTCTCACCGTGCACAGGCTGCAAAGAGCAAGGGAAGTGCAGACAAAATTGTGGGAGACATAATTACCAGGTGAACGTGTGGCCTGTGGCACCCCTCATAAGAAAGAGCAATGTTAAAGCCCATGAAATGTATTTTGCTTATTTTATAACTTGTGGGAACAATGATTTTTTTTTTTTTTTTTTTTGCTCAATCATGACCCTAGAGTATGCATTATTTGTAATTCTAAGAATAGCTCTAAGATTTCAGAGCGCTAGGCTTGAGGACTGTCTCACCAAATCACAGAGGCATGCAAGTAAATCTGGAAAACAAACAAACACCCAGAGATTCCACAAGGCAAAGGCTCTAATAAGCCAGACACATAAAGCAACGAAATCTGGTAACAATGAAGTTTAGATAAAGCAAAATACCTCTGGTTAGTAATAGCTGTGCTTACCTATTTAAGTAGCCATCTGTAACACCATTGATATTTTCCAGTTTCTGAAACAGTCCAAATACCTCGTTCTGTAAGTAGCAGTATTTTTCAGAACCTCTGAAGTTAGCCAGCAAGTCTTTCAGCTGGTTGAGCATTTCAGCAATTGCTTGTGAATCATTCTGTACGCTCTGTCAAAATCAAAAAAACAAAGAGGGGAGCTTTCGATTAGTTTTTACCATAAATACTTAAGGTATGCAATATGCTGCTTTGAGATACATATGTGAAATGATTATTCCAGGTAAGCAAATTAATAATGTTCATCACCTCCCATTACCATTGTGTGTGTCTGTGTATGCGTGTGTATAAGAGCACCTAGGATGTACCCTCTTAGTGAATTTTCAAAATGCTCGGTATCATTACGTGCAGTCCTGCTGTTATACATTAGATGTTGAGACCTAGCAAAGAAAACTACAAGTTTGTGCCTTCCTGACCTACGTCTCCCCAACTACATCCTCCCTGGCCCCATTCCTTTTTTTTTTTTTTTTTTTTTTTTTTTTTTTTTT